>JARYHS010008075.1:31177217-31207424 GCA_031002005.1 Vandiemenella viatica
CGCGGCAACTTTCCGTGGTTCAGCCGTCGCTTGCCGCGGCACTTGCCTCGGTTCAACCGCCGCTTGCCGCGCGATGTGTGTGTGTGTATAGACAACGTGGCAAACACGACGGCGAACCACGTGGCGGCGCCAGCCCCCAAAGCCGCAGCATGTACCTGTTATTTGCCTCGGCATGTAACTGTTATTTGCCTCGGCATGTACCTGTTATTTGCCTCGGCACGCACTGGCAAATACCTCCGCGAATTCCTCGTTCGAAAAAGGAGCGACATGTCGACATCTGTCCGAAAGTCCAGTTGCTCGCTCAAGTGGTCTGGCAACGGCTGCGTCACACCTGGTGCGGCCAGAGGGGTGTGTGGTCAAGGACAATAGGGGTGTAACTGAGGTTAGTCAAGTGGCCCTCATGTCAAGTGGTTAGTCAAGTGTCCCTCAAGTCAAGTGGTTAGTCAAGTGGGAGGGGAGAGAACAATAGGTGTGAAAATGATTGACAGGTGGGAGGGGGGAGAACAATAGAGGTGTGAAAATGATTGACAGGTGGGAGGGGGGAGAACAATAGAATGATACAATGTATCCAATTAGAACAATAGAGGTGTTCCGTGCAAGAACCGCACTTTTTGAGCCTGTAGCCCCAAATTATACCTACTATCACCCACCCTCGCTAAATTTCTCGCGTTCTAGACACTCTTCATAGATAACGGACGACGCTTTAACATGCGACTTGTAGACCCATGCCTTATAGTAGTATCGGCTCCACAAAATGACACTAAGCATTAAAAAAAGACCGCGAGGCAGAACGTATTGGAACTATTAAACGCAAGTATAACGGCGTGACCCTTCGCCAAGCGCTAGGCCCGTATTAACGCTCCAATAAACACCTTTTCCGACAGCACGTGATTAGACAATAGGCAGTTCAAAGACAACATCATCACAGATTAATTCCTATTGCCTTCTAATTGGAGACCATTTAGCAAATGGTTGACCTGTTTTGCTGTTAGAATATTCTAAGCAGCTTCCATCAGATACCTGCTACCGAGTACTCGGCTCAAACGAAAAGATCTTTATACCAGACGGTACAAAGATCAAAGAACAGTCTTAAAAGCTTTAGGCCTACTAACGCCTACCATAGCAATAGCACATATGGACTACTTTCTAATCCACCACCGCCACGAGTTTCTTTTTTTTTAGTTCTACCAAACATAAATTTCTTAAAAGCCAAATCGAAACCTAGGATTCGTCACAACAGACGGAAACGCTTGATCCAACCCAAAAAAAGATAGCCGTGCAGACATCCACTATCCCCTACCCTCTATGGATCATGCAATTGCGACAGTTTACAGCGCTCGTCTTTGAATTTCGACAACTCATACTCCAGTTTACTAAGTTATGGCCACACTCTTCAACCTCTCAGGAGGAAACACCAAGACGCTAGACTAGGAACGGATGAGGAAATCCGTGAACAGGGCGAGCGTACGTGCAGGCCTTTGATTTGTACATACAGTACCAGAAAGGAAAACATATTGCACATGCGGACTTCCGAACCCGGAACAGCCGCACCGCTACTAAACGAAACAGCCTCTACACGCCACAGAAATCAAACTTTGTTAAACAATTGGCTACATGCAGCGTAAGAAAAACACCCGAAAGTCTAGGCCAAGCGCGACCCAAAAGAGTATGTTCCCACAAAAATGCAAAGTTCGTATTACTTAGCCGCTCAAACAAACAGCAAGGGTCACTGCCTTCTGTACCCACCCAGCTGCACATCTAGTTCCCTCACCTTTCATCTCTGCACTCCACATCTCCGGTACAAAGGTAACACGCAGCAATATAACGCACGTACTGCTTCTCGTGAGTCTTCAGCATCTGGATTCATTTTTCAGCAGTAGCAGTTCGTGTCGAACTAAAACATCGGATCATTAATAACACCTAGGGCGAAAATTTAACAGGACACTAACATGAACAAAGTGCTTCTTTTTCAAAAAAAAAGGTTACCCACACGACCCAATGTAGAACGATGGTTAAATTTAAATCTCTTAAAAAGAAAACACATTTCAGTCCATGTTGGACGTTGCCACCAAAGTCCCACAATTTCCAAGGACTTCGTTAAGGAATGAAAACTTAAAATTTCTTTGATACCAAAACCATAATTTTAAAATCTGACTGCACCTATCCACAAAGAGCTAAATTTTAAAATTTACCAGGATTTATAGGGATCTCGCCACTAGGAGTAAATTTTATACGTTGTATCGGACCTCACAATGGAGAATAAATTTTATACCTTATATCCGACCTGACCACGAAGAGTAAATTTTATAGCTTGTATCGTACCTTGCCAGGAAGAATAAATGTTATACCTTGTATCGGACCTCACCATGAAGAGTAAACTTTATAATCTGTCACCATGAAAGTTTACAGTCATAATTCTATGGATGGTCCTTTCAAGAAATTAATGTCGGTCTTTTGCAAGTTTTGGAAAGAGAAAATTTGTTCAGGTTAGTGACCAGAAAACAATTTTTTAAATTTTCCAGGGACATCATCAGGAAGAAAATTAGTCTCTAAAAACTTGCTTTGATGTTATGAAAATAGTAAAATCCCTCTTTCATGTCTAATCGCAAAGAAGTACATTAAACCTGGATTATCTTAATTTTCCTCGATATCTTGAAAAGCTGCCATTGCACAACAAAGTTGTCCTTAAGTCGGGATACCCGAACATATTGCCATTAACCATCTTTTGTTCACAGAATCTTCACACATTCGACGGATGGTGCGATAACGAGACGGCCATGAAGTAACGTCATACCAGCCGCACCAAGCCGGGAAACCAGGCAGCTATGACGAATCCTACAGAACCTTCCAGGATCACAAGAAAAGCAACGCAGAGCCCTGCCCGAGACGGGCATTCTTGAAGACTCCATTGCAAGAACCCACTACCATCATGATTTCGGCTTTCCATGGTTTCCCGAAATCGCTCCAGGCGAATGCCAGGATGGTTCCTTCTTAAGGCCATGGCCGAATTTCTTTCCCATTCCTAGCTCCGACAAGTCAAACACCCGAGGCCTTTGAGCGACAGCCAGGGACGGCTGTCTCAGCAGGATGGTCGTGTCGGATCGGGAGTATGGGGCATATGCTACTAGATGGCGTCACAGACGCAGCGAGCAGGATGCCAGCGCACAGCGACTGCAGAGTGACCTACTAGGAGCTACTTAACCGGAGCGCACAGCAGACTGGCTCTCTTCAAGCCCGATCACCGAGATAACATCATTCCGCTATCCGTCATTGTGTATTGTGAGACCGAGTCTAATAAACCAGATCCTTGTATCAGCTGTGTTCTCGTAGTTACTCTCCACTGTCCAGGGATTTCCACAGCCTACCTTCGCTGATGAGCCATCAACCTTGAGGCGGGAACTCTATTCAACCCACCCCACTCCTGATTTTTCCCGGATGGATCCGACAAATATATGAACCACGCATGTGCACATGTCCATATAGTAAAGCTCATAATTACTCTGATATATCTTAAATTGCAGTTCCCACATAATTAAGTTAGTAAAATTTGAGTATAGGTCTACTCATGTGTATAGCAAACAAATTTTCGTTATATACAGTTGATTCTGAACAATTTTGTTTATTAATCATAATTTGTCAACTCCATGTGGAGATACTTTCTCATACTTTTCCATCGTTTTGTCATTAACAGAATTATTAATTATTTTTCATTTTTTCGAAATTATTAGTTGATTTTTATCTAATTATTAATATCAATACATTTTTGAACAAGTACGCTTGTTTATATATTAAAATTCTAAGAGTTTTTGAATATTTTAAACCATTATTTGAACCATGTTATAAGTTTGTTTAGTAAATAAATATATGATAAATTTTATATATTTTTAATCGCTGTTAATAATTAATTTTGTGGATACTTGAGTTTAAATGCTAAAACTTCCTGATATTTATGTAATTCCATAGACTATAATAGTTAAATTCTAAGATATAACCAAAGTTTAAATAATATTGTGTTCATTCAACATTTTATTCTACAAATTCAACTTTATCTTGAGAAATAAACTTTCCATAGGTTAACACTGTGGCATTGCAAATTGCTATACGAGTTATCTGCAAATTTATATGTCAAATAATTTGATTCTCTATTTACATCTAAAAAATTATTTGTTTTTCGGTAAAATTCAATTTTTCTAAAATTAAAACATATAATGTGTTAAATATTTCCGTATATTATGTTAAATCTTAATTTTTATTCTGTATCAAACCTTTTGTGAATGACTATAATCTGCGTGAGAAATATTTGTTTTATGAAGTTGATTATAAAAATTGTCTTTTCTGTTTATTCTTACATTTTTTCAGGAGCTGTATGATTACGCGGACATAGTTACTATATCTAATTTTACTTCTTCAAAATATTTTAATGCCTTTATTAATTTCCCTTTTGTTAAATTATTTGATAATTGATTTTCTTTAAATGTGCCTTTTAATCTTAAACTAAAAGAAATATACCGTTGTCTCTAACCATTATTTCTTATCATCATTCCTACTTGATAAATGGTACATCATCACACTTCGGAATGTTAACTACAACGGATATATACTGTAGCAACGGAATATTCTATTAGGAAATCAGTTTTATCCAAATTCATTTTCTCAGTTGGTTAACCTCTAGTTTATTTGTGTTCTTTTTTCAGGTATTCTTTCCCCCACAAAAACAACTTCGCTGACAGACGAGTATTCGTTTTTTGTGAGTACAAACAATGGGCAACTCCCAGAGCAGAGCGTTCGCTGGCGGCAGTTACAGGTAGACGGGAAACATTTGCATGAACTGCGCGAGAGAGTCGGCCGCGCACATCAAAAGCAGCAGTCGACTCGCCCCGGGCTTACAGGGGGCTCCTCTGCACTCACACGGAACACGTCCAACAACCGCACTCCAGTATAAAGCTGTCCCTGGTAATACGTAAAATGTACTTCTCCATATGTGAAATTATTACTGAGCCGTGAAAGAAATATTTCATAAAAGTCGTACATAAATACCCCAGAAACTTTAATGGAAAAATAACGATTTGAAAAATGGAAGCTATAACAGCAAATTTTCTTGTGAAACTTCAGAGAATTTGGATTACATTTTCAGAAAAATATGATGTAGACACCAAGTTTTCTGAAAATAAATTTGATTCGTGGCCAACGTAAAATTTAAACATTCAAAGGTTCAAAATTCATTACAGCGGTCTCCAGTTTTGTCATTTATACTGAAAGTAAAACGTTGGCTAAGCTTTGTGAAAACCCGACAAAAGTGACTAAATAAAACGTTGTAGAGTTTGTCTGTGTTGTGGCAACCCCAAAATAAGCACAATTGATACTATTTGCGGACTGAAACATTTGAATATGGTTCTTCGTGTAGCAGATTTATTGTTGACTGCTTAAGATTAGTTTACTCGGCACAGATCTGAGCTACAGAAGTATGTTAGCAATGATGAAGTCTGCGCTGAAGCGATTACTTTGAAACTTAGATCTATCAGGTATTGTAAAGAGATGTAGACATGATCCTTCTTTTACAAATTGAATTCAGTTTTTAAAAATATAAAAAATAAAATTTTAGTTGTCAACGTCAGTCCATTGTGGAACTAGAATGTTTGTGGAAGGGTTCATGTTCTGGAACATCACAATAAAGCTGTCGGAAAAATTTACTATTTTATTGGTTCTTGTAGAGATCGATGCAATCCGCCAGGTCACCGACGTAGTAGTGAATGAGGAAAGCGCTGTAATTAACCACGACCAGACACCCACACGTGCTACATGTCAACATCGCTCGGCACCCGTTCTCTGGGCCACGTACTGTTGTTTTCGTTGTCATTGACGTTTGTAGTTTGATCTTTTGTATTTAAAAGTTGACTGAACACATTACAAGACTGCCCAAAATCGAGTTTGTGAAACACTTCGCCCAAGTACCCACTTCTACGTTTCCATCACACCCAAGGGTCAACGGGCAGAGATTTTTTCTGGAACTGTCATATAATTTCTGAATATCGCATCTGGAGGGTCATCAATTTAATAGTGATAATACTCGACTGTTTGTAACTAACTGTAAACATTAGCACCTTCTGCTGATGGTAGAGACATTTACCTGTGTTCTAATAACACTAAAGCGTTCAGCGTTGAATGCTGACACCACAAAAATTCTTGCGGAAATTTAGGTTCTGTCACCACGGCGAAAAACATCCCACGTTATGGGATACCACGGATATCACCGGACTGCTGGCCGTATAACTTTTTTTTCTCTTTTTTTATTTTTTTTAAAAAAAAAGAGTAAAGGGCAACAAAATGTTCTCCTTATTATGAATTTTGACTCAATAGAATTGCAATCATACATCAGGTCGATAGTTGACGACGAGAGTTGCAGATAGTAGTGCCCATCTGTAACGTATATTGTCATTATATTGAGTTCTGCAGATCGAGTTATATCTGAGCGCCATTATACATGTGGGATATGGTTAAAAAAAAGTTGTGGGAGAGACAGACGAATGTTTTTATGCCGAGATAGAAAATGATATGTTGATAAAAAGAAGAAACAAATAGTGATTTAGAAAGGTCAAAGTGCTGATGCGTTGTAAATGTTTCCTACAATGTTCAGAATACGTAAGGAGTATACTAACGCAGGTGAGAAATCTGTTGTAAGACTTGGTGTTTTTCTGCTATCGTCGAAAAGCCGGCGTGGATTGTAGGCTTAGTAATAGGAAGAAGATTCAGTAAGGCCTCAAAGGAGTGTTTTAGAACCTACCTGAGGAATAAATACCATAACTTCAAGTCAACAAAAGACACCGTTGAAGAGATGTGGCATCGTTTTATACATATAGTCAGGGAAGGGATGGAAATACATATACCAAAGCAGACAATGAAGGGAGAGTATGATCCACCGTGGTACACATGCGAAATCAAAAGATTACTCAAAAAACAAAGGAAAATACACGCACGCTCAAGAAGGAAGGGGTGTCGCAGCGATTTAGAAACCTTAGCTGATTTAAGAGGACGTATTAAGAGTGTAATGCGCGAGGCCTTTAACGATTTTCACTCCAACTCTCTCTCTAAGAGTCTCACAGAAAACCCAAAGAAATTTTGGTCGTATGTACGAAAAGTTAATTGTACCAACAGCAATATTCCAGCACTAATTCGTGAAGGTTCCGAGGTTAATGAAAGCCCCGATAAAGCTAACGTACTAAATAATGTATTCAAAAATTCATTTACAAATGAAAATAAGGATAGTATTCCCGTTTTCCCACGCCGTGGCGAGTCGGTGATGGATTCATTACGAATAGATACTGCAGGTATCGTTAAGCAATTAGAGCTCCTGAAGTGGGGGAAAGCACCGGGCCCGGATGGAATTCCAGTAAGAGTATTTTCAGAGTATGCTGCAGAAATCGGGCCATTTCTGTCTGATATATTCAGTAAATCATTAGAAGAGCGAAAAGTACCTTCAGACTGGAAAATCGCGCAAGTAACTCCGATTTTCAAAAAAGGTGATCGAAGTGATCCTGGGAACTATCGTCCCATATCTATAACATCTGTTTGTAGTAGAGTTATGGAGCATATTATATGCTCGAACATTATGAATTTTGTAGATTATAATAATTTGCTTACAACAAATTAACATGGATTTCGGAAGAAAAGATCATGTGAAACACAGCTGGCCCTATTTACACACGACGTAATGAAAATTATCGATACAGGTTCACAAGTAGATGCAATTTTTTTAGATTTCCAGAAAGCCTTTGACTCTGTGCCACACAACCGCCTTTTAGCGAAGCTTCGAGCGTACGGTATATCGGATCAGCTTTGTGAATGGATAAAGGATTTTCTAACTGGTCGGTCGCAGTATGTTGTCGTTTAAGGAGAAAGTTCTTCTAATCTAGATGTTACATCGGGTGTACCTCAAGGAAGTGTAATAGGACCACTTCTTTTCTTAATTTTTATAAACGATCTCGGAGACAAAGTGAAAAGCCTTTTTAGATTGTTTGCTGATGATGCGGTTATTTATAGGGAAGTAAGAACTTTGGCCGATTGCTTAGAAATTCAGCGCGATCTGGATGTTATTTTGGCTTGGTGCGCTGAGTGGCAACTTACTCTAAACTGTAAAAAGTGCAAGACAATGAGCATAACTAACAAAAAGAATCCGATTGTTCAGAAATACGAGTTAAACAATACAGTTATTGATATGGTCGATTCTATTAAATATTTGGGAGTAACAGTACAAAGGAACATGAAATGGGACATACACATTAATTCTTTAGTAGGTAGAGCAAATTCTAGGCTGCGATTCATAGGTAGAATCTTGAAAAATTGTAATGAACAAACAAAGGAGATAGCGTACAAATCTCTTGTGCGTCCACATTTGGATTATTGTTGTGCCATTTGGGACCCGTTTCGTAAGGGATTGATCGAAAGTATAGAGAAAGTACAGAGAAGAGCCGCTCGATTCGTGACCGCTTGCTACAGTCCTTATGAAAGCGTCACAGAACTGATTAGTAGATTAGGTTGGGAGTCTCTGGTAGATAGACGACACACGTTTCGTTTAAACTTATTGGAAAACATGCGTACTCCAACTTTCAGTCATGAGTGTAGTGAAATACTTCTTCCGCCAACCTATTTGAGTCGGAAGGACAGGAAAGATAAAATTAGAGAAATAAGGTGCCGGACTGATTCTTATATGAATTCTTTTTTCCCTCGTACCATTAGGGATTGGAATGCACAGCAAAGAGATTAGCTTTGGTGCTGAGCACCCTCTGCCACCCACAATTTTGTGAATTGCAGAGTATATATGTAGATGTAGATGTAGAAGAGTACGTTGATGAAAATACACGTTGAAACGCCAATCTTATAAGCTACCACAACGTTATCCACGCCTAGTGCCCAGAGGAGGTGAACGGAACAAAAAGACCAAGAATGTGTTCCGATTGGCAACTCAATGTGAACGTGTATGGTTACAATAAACTAGAAGAGTGGAAGTTGCTTACGCTGCTTTTACTTCTTGGTCGGACCTCACTTCCGCAGTCAGTGCTGATGTTAGAGATGTGCTACTACGAGCAGCCTAATTGAAATTAACTGGCAACACTTGACCAAAATCAAATGTCGATACTCGACACATTAAGCCCTCTTGTTAATCATACATCTAATTGTTATCTCTGCAGTTAATGACATCCAACTGACAGTAAAAATCAAACCGTGTTGTGTGGGTATGTATTCTTTCCACTTTGTACATTTAGATCCGTGAAGAATTCTGTTGTCCAATACATCGATTTTCATTCATCAACTTTGTTCAAGTTAGGCAACATTCCGAAACGAAAAAAGACTCAATGTTCTAAATTTCAACGGATTAATGTTATATATTTATTCTCCCAATCAGACTGAACCAAGGGAATATAGATTATCGATTGATTATGATTCGCAAGGTTAAGATAGCTCAATTTTTTAATTTATTTAATTCAATTGCAATGGAGCACATTTTCCAGTGACATTTTTTCTACCTAACCATTTCCACGTTTCTTGTAGACGCCTGCTTCCAACTTTTACGAATTTTAATAGTTTTATTCTTTCAGTGTTTTTTTTTTTTTTTTTTTTTTTTTTTTAATATTCGTCATTTTCCTTGGTAATTTATTCATATCCCTGACTGTTTTTCCTACTTCTTTATGACTGAAATCGAACGACAGTTTTTGATCATCGTCATGTTCGTTCCATGCAATAAATACTCTTAATTATTCCGCCAACATCTCTCCAAGCCGCATCACCAATAAACACCTTGCACTCTCTTCATGCTCCTACCGTCTTCTGTGAATCTCATTGGAGTTCCTTTATCATATGGTTGTTTTGCGGTAATTTCCACAAACAAATCTATTTGCCTTCCTTTGCAGTCCCTGTAAATCCTGTATTTGATACGGAAAATGTCCACACTATCACTTTCAACCAATGGTTTGACCAAAGCTTAGTAATCCAATACACACACTTCTCTAGTACATTCCTTAATTATTCTCTCCAAAACATGGAAGATTTTGAAACTTCTTACTACCATCTGTCTAATGTGTCCCGACCAGTTGAGTTTTTTATCAAATGTTATGACAAGATATTTATGCTCCATATCGTAGAAAAGCAATTCCTTCTTCATCCTACCTTCATAAACAACTTTCAGTTTTTGTCTGTGTGCCTAATTAGCTGACTGTTCTCGACATTTATCGTCATTTCACGTTGGCCTACCGAGCTATATATCCTGTACAGGTCATCTTGCAGCTGTTCATAAACTTCTTCTTCCATCTTGATCCTATTATATAACATCAATTCATCTGCAACAAACCTAACTCCTTATTGTAAGTCATTAAAACAATGTCTGAATAACAAAGCACCCAATACACTACTATGTGGCACTCCCACTTTTTCTGATACTGCTTTTCTTACACAAACTCGTAGCTTTCTGCCTTCAAAGAATTCCTTTAGACAGCAAGTAACTTTTTTATCCACTCCAATGGTTTTTTTGTTATTATCCACCGATTTATGGCTCACTCCGTCTTAGCTAAATCTGGAGCTACATCATCAACTTGTCCTCCCTTGTCCATTTCATTCGAAATATTTGGCTTATAGTCCCCTGAATTACGGAAGAATATCCTTCCCTAAAGCCACGTTGCCGATTTATGTATAAACTGGCTTCTTTACTAATTTCTCATGTGGTTGCATATCAATCTCTCCATTAAATTATCTACCACTAATGTCAAACTAATTTTCAACCCAGTTTTTCGCCGCATATGTTTTGAAGGACCGGTATTACTATTGAAATTTTCCAGTCCACCGATGGACAGCTACTTTCCAGTTTCAATCTAAATAACATTTAAAAAGTTAAGTACAATACAGTATCCAGGTTTAATAAATATGTAGTAGTATTGTCTAGACTGATTCATTTACGCTTTTTTTAGCTTTCTTAATTCTTTCATAATAATCTCAGGATGAATTTTAAATTCTGCTCATTTGTAATTGTGTCGACAAGCCCCTTCTGTGAACTAAAGCTTACCATTTCCTGATCATAGTCCACAATAATCTCATCAAACCAGTTAATCAATATTTCTGCCTTCATCAAGTCCTCGTTAACTTCCTCTCCATTCTTATCTAAGCAGCTTATCATCTTCTCAGGTTAGATCCCCTGTCATATGAAATCAATTTACTCACCTTTAATCAAAGTAGTGAAGTAGGCTACGTCATTACAGAAGTATACTTAATATAATAAATAATACAAGCTTAATAATGTAAGAAAATTTAGTCAATATCAGTTCTAGCCCTTCCTGGTGATGGAAAATTTTTTCATCTTCCGAACTTGACCAACAGGGTAGGAGAAGTAGAGGTGCACACTTCCTAATCACCCGATTGTGCGCCAAAGACTTAAGTTAAATCCTAAACCATTCCTCACTGCGCAGGAATAGAGGATGGGCACGTTAAGCATGATGGCCGCAGATGTCTTTGGGAATAGTAGGCTTGAATGGGCTGGCACTGGGTTTCATCCTCTCACTTCATACAACACTCAGTACTGAACATACACACCGTCACAATCATCTACACCTCCAATAGCACATACCAACACTCACTGGGGAAGACGACTGCAAAACACCCCCGTTCATCTTCCCAAGAGAGTTTGCAAAGAGGGTCCATCCTCCATAGTAAACGTCCACGCCCGTAATCGTGCATGATTTTGTCACAAGAGGACGAATAAAATAATTCCTCAGTTTTATATAGATGTTTTTGAGTGAGAAAATCCTAAATGCTGGTTCCGAATATATTCCAATTGACTTGGAACTATTTTGAGTTATGCTAAGAGAGCAACATTAATTTATAAGATCGTGTTTATCTCTTGTGTTATGGTCGTGCACATAAACACGACTTTTAAGTAGGTGTATATTTTTCTTGACAAAAAGGAAACATTATACTATATTATATATTATATATATATATATATAGGTAAACAGGTAGTGTTATAATTTTTAACTGTAAGTATAAATCCTTAGACAATGTTCTTGTGCTTCTCCACATAACAGACGTACTGTTTATATTTTGTAAGACGAATTGTATGAGCTATTTCGCCAAAGGAAAAGTCCCATAGGATAGGCGGAGTGGGCATAACGAAAATAAATAAAGAGTAGTACATCAGCAGTTACTGTTCTTCTGACTCTACTAATCTTGAAGATTTCCTTGGCTACTTTATGTGATAAGAATTTAATAAGTCTCTGCCAAATAATTTATTTATTTCCTTCTGACTTTACTGCTCGTTGACTTCGAGGTTATTAGAGGTGCAATGAACTGGAAGGAACTGGGCCATTTTAAGTAATAATCTCCACGTTCGTTGGAGTGATTAGGGAAAGTTCTGATGTTTTATGCCGTTTGATCGGATAGACGTAACCATATTGCCCAAAGGGGTAAAAGAGAAATGGTTTGGTTTTTTACAAACCAAATACATACGGTCTTTTTATCTTTGTTTTAAAATATATGTGTGCAACTGAATATTTTCACTTCGGAATTTTGAAACAAGAAATATTATGGGCTTTCGGAATATTATCATTCACTTTGGCCGATTTCCATATAGTTTTCGAGATGTTTGAGAAAATCATAACCGTTCCACGTGTAAATATTCCTCAAGAGGGTGATGACGAAGAGAGTTTGGGTTTTTGTAAAATTTCCAAATGCAGACAATATTTTTCTCCTTATTTTAAAGTTCATATGTGCAAATCGGATAAAAACTGTGGATTTATATAAAGAACATACAAAAACATAAGTACACATCCATTTCTATACATGGAGATCTACTATTAAACTAATTCATGATTTCTTGCACATTAATAGCGAAAAGTGTTTCGTTTGTAAAGTAGATGAAACTTCAAGGTTTGCTGCGTAATATTGTTGCGTTTCTAATTAACTTCTGTACACTTGTTAGTTAGAGCAATTATTTTTCGAACAGTAAAAGAAGTCAGTAAATTTCAAACACTACGTTCATTTACTAAGAGCATCCCGTATATCTCTTATTTAACAAAACCGAAAAAAAAAAATTAATTGCGAAGTAATTAAACTTCATAAGCAAGAGAAGAAACAGCATGAAAGATAATTCTTAAATCTAACCAACGATAATTTTTCGTGGTTGCCACTATAGACACTCAGTTTTTCAATATTTAAATATTTATGTATCGTCAGTACGCGCAGGATTCGAGACGTTTGGTGTTACTTACAGTGGAATAAAATAACTAAAATACTTTATACATTGGATTTGTAGTTTTAAAATTATTATGTAATTGCAGTCACGTGTCTGGAAAAATTACACCATTGATATAAATGCGATAATAGGAAGTTAATTACTTTTGATGTGGCGATGGAGTTCGATAATGTGAGACTCGAGTATTTAACAGCACCAACTGAAAAAAAAAGAATCGTTCTTCCTGAAGAACAGTAGAAAGCAGTGTTCGAAATAGGAATTTTTAAAGCTGTGATACAGATTAACACGGACTGTCAACAAATGGTTTTAAAATTTAAAAAAGTCATTTCTTTTTTATTGGGTCTCCCTTGAATGAGGAAAATACCTTCAATGGCATATTCATTTCAATAAGGAAATGGCGAAAGCTTTATTTTAATTTAACTGAATTTTAAATTTCTTCAGTGTTTCTAGTAAATTATTCATCACTTCCATTGGTAATTTATACAGATCCTCTGCCTTCGTTACCCACAGATGAAAATTTTCCCACTCGCTTATGTACATGTAATCAAGCCTTACGTATAACCTAGTCACATACTTTAGTGAAGCTTGAAACTCTCGTAAAACACTAACAGTTCTATTTTTCCCCTTTGCTTTTCACATGACTATACGTAATGTTTACTGACGCGAGTGCCTTTGTAGGCGAGCTTATAATCTTTACTGTCAGATCTTCATGCCAGGGTGAGTTTCGTGTGAAAAGACAATGCTTTGGAATAATAGGAACGCTACAAGATCACGTAAAAAGTGGGAAAGATCGATCGCTAGAGAATACAGTATAGCAGAAGTCGCTGTAGTATGCAGTTTCAAAGTGATTATGAGGAGCTAGCGTGACTACCAGAGCACGGAGGGACGTGGACGGGGCTTAAGATGACTGCTGTCACCTCGGCCTGTGTGGGACCAGTTCGTGAGTCTCACCGAAATTTCGTGGGAAGGCGGTGAAATCTTGATTCCCAAATAGCAACGCTAGCTCTCGCGTTATCAAAGTGGCTGCGTCCAGCCGTATTTCAAAAGCAGCCAGCTGTAAATATCCCGGGGCAGCCCGGCTCGACAATCTCCGCTACCAATCGTAATACATTCTTCTATCTCAATAAAAACACCGAGTTTGTGCGCCGCCGTTGGCTGTCACCCATAGCCACCGCTCCTCTACACTTACACCGTCTCCCCATTCCGACACAAGGCGCTCGGTCTTCGCTGATACCAACACGCAACGAAGAACACACTACTAAAGTTTAATATCTCCTTAACTCAATACAGTTTGGCTTTTTAAATAGCGTAGGGCAACCGACGCCTTTCTAAACCTGGGACATTTTTTTATTGTTTAAAAAGTTCACCAATTAAACAAAAACAATATTTTTTATCATTTCAGAAACTAGTTCAAAATTTTGACATTCCACCTATTTCTAAAACAAATACAACATGGAAAAATTCAATAGTCACAATAATGATTAGCGTGTTCATATAAGCAAAACAGATAAATCTAGTAGCAGAGGCAAGTATTGTTATTCATCACTATACTATTAAACTCTGCAGTTTAAACATCTACGCGCACCTTTCTATCCCAGTGGAGTGATCAAACAAATACATACATGTCTAAATAAAAAAGAGCTGGTAATAGGTTACTTGATACTGATGTGGAAACTACGTGTTTAACCTAATTTAAAATGATACAGTAAGTTGTAAAGATACTGGACATCAACTTTATTTTTTGGATAAGCATTAAAAACTTATTATTTTTAATAAAATAAAAACAAAAAAGATGGCTGCTAATCATGTGATACGAAACACTATCACAGCACATGACGTCACATAACAGCTCCCATGTGTTACAGTCTGTTGACAATCTGTGCGTCGTTTATTTAAGACTTTTAAGGGTTAATGCTGGATATAAATCAATTAAACTACTTATATTTGAAATGGAAGTTAGATTTACCAAGGCAAACAGCTCGAATTCACCCAAAATTGATGTGACAATACGGGGAATGTGTTTTGCGTCCAACAGCAATTCCATTTAGCAAAATTCCGGATCTACAAAACATCCAAGTAAGTATAACCATTCTGTTAGTCATATTATCATATTACGACAAAATGTTATAATATAAGGTATTTTAGACGCGTGTGTGTTAATGAAGCGTTTTATTTTTTATTTTTTATTTTTACTTTTGCTGTCATCATTTTTTCGATTGGTTTGATGCATCTCTACATCAAGAGGTTTAGTCAGTGGTATACGATTTGAATAATAATTTTATCAATATTTCTTAAATTTTTTATATGACCGTTGATGTGCAGAAGTTTGTGTACTTGTTAAGCGTTTGAAACTTTCAGATTCCAATGGTAAATGATTTGAAATTAACGATTGACTTCATAAAAACTCTTGGTATCACGGCAATTGAATGAAAACTCAGTTCGGTTTGTTTGAGATTTACCAGGCGCTGTGTAATGGCCCATAGCCGTGGTGGGTGTTTGCAGTCGATAGCGCCCGCCGAGGCGCGCGTGTCGACATTCCGGCGGAGAGGCAGCGGAATGTCTATATGTGAGCCTGGCCCCTGTTTTTGGGGTCCGTCGACCTGGAGGGGGACGACCGTGGGAAAGTTCTTTGAGGAGCGGACCACCGCCTGGAATCCCGCCCCGCGGACCACAATGACACGGCGCTGTACCACACCAGTCACCAGGCACAAATCCTGTTATCCCTCCCGAGGACACAAAGCTCGGTCTCACTAAATATAACCCCGCGGCCGCGAGTTTAACACTAAGTTGGAGAAGAGAGAGCAAATTGTTAATAATCCAAGTTAGTGTAGCGTGAGATAATATTGGAAGATTTATTCACATTTACGACAATTTTTTATGGTTTATAGTTGAAAAGTTGGGTTTATTCCTAACGAATCTTTAACAGTGTTTTCACAGACGCATAAAAATTGGGCAGTCTATTCATAATTACTTTAGGCACTACTTTGTTGCAACTGTCTGAATAATTATTCTCCTTTCCGTACAAAAACTTACATTAAAGCAAGAGTTACCACAAGTTACTTCTAGGAAATTCGTTTAGAAAACTCTTTCTTACCAAATTTTTTCTCTTTTATCCTTTTTTTAAACGAAAAAAGCTTTGATTCAACATGTACTCGTATGTATGTGACAACACTCTGTTTGGTTTCTATAGAGTGTGATCAGTACCAAACGAACACAACAAGTAATCAAACACGCTCGTGCGAGAACCCGTATTCAAATCTTCACAACCATAAGTCACAGCGCTAGCCTTTACGCATGTCGCAGTCTCATCAAATTTTGGCACCAAATTTTGAAGATATATCCTTATTTTCTATCTAAATGATTTATATGGAACCTACCTCTAATTTTAAGATCTAACAGCAAAAACACGTCGATAAATGAACATTCATGCGAAGAAATATACTCAGATCCAGGTTAGGAGCCAGGTCTGTGAGCGTTGATGCTTGGATGCAGCGTTAAGGTGGACACATATTCAAATCCCGGACCGGTTATATAAATTTCGATTTTCCGCGGTACCTTGAAATCAGTCCGGACTAATGCCAGGATGGTTCCCTAAGGTCAAATTCCTTCCTGTTCCTAGTTCTCAGTTCTTTCCCGTCTGTAATGACCTCGATGTCAACCAGCCATTAAAAATCTCAAATCCAGTTATATGCACATAGAAAGTTTCAGGTCTCAAAACAGAGCGTAGTGGGTGATCGGTTAACGCTCAGGCCTCGCATTCGGGAGGACATCGGTTCGAATCCCTGTCCGGGCATCCAGATTTGGGTTTTCGATGGCTTCCCCAAATTACTCCAGGTGAATGCCGGGATGCTTCCTTCAAAAGGCCATGGGCAAATTCCTTCCCGTTCTTTGTTCCCAGTCCCATCCCGCCTCTGATGACCTCGACGTCGAAGAGGCATAAAGCCAAAAGCAAAAAAAAAAAAAAATAAGATAAGATCTTAATTTTCGTGAAATTCTGCTTGCTTCTCTGTTATAAAAAGTTTCTACTAGAACTTTAACTAACACGCTTCAAATTGCCAACATATTATTTGTTTGGGGACGTTAATTGTTTGACGTGACTGATTCTTTTTAATTAATATCACAGTACCAAGTGTCACACCATAATGTATTTAAAAACAATCAATTTCAGTGTTTAGGATAATATATTATACTTTTATACGTGAAGCAAATCATCTGTTTTAACTTGATTTCAAAATGTACCTTTAATTATAATATATTGTATCTTAGATTGAAAGATGCTATTATAATCCAAACCAAACAAATACACTATTCAAGGTAAAAAATGCAACAGCGAGAAGGAGACATGTATTTTTTAACGAAATTTTTTCCCACAGTTTAGGGACATGACAGCACACAAATGATTAGAATTAAAGAACTATACATTCGTTTTCTTCGTGATAAATATTCAGTACAGTGTGAAACCGCCACTTCCTCCAATTAAAGCCTCTGGACTTCGTGGTATAGAATCAAACAAATCCTGGATATGTTGCTGGGGAATACATTGCCACTTGATTTGTAAGCAAGTTGCCGCCATACCACATCCCAGATATATTCGATGGGCGACGTGTCAGGCCCACGTGCAGGCTTAGCGAAGCAGTGGTACCCGTCGTTATTCTAAAATGTCTTACACGTTCCTCGACACATGTCGCCGGGCCTTATCTAGCTAATATATTGCATGTGGAGCTACTTGCAGGGGTAGTGCCTCAGTCTCTAAAATCTCACTGTTGTAAGGGTTGCTGTTCAGATTGCCATGAATTCAAAGGAGGTGAGAACGTTTGCTATATAAAATAGCTCCCCAAAGCATTACTCTTAGCATCTGTTTGTTTTGCCTTTGAACAATGCAGTCTGCTCGATTTCGCTCACCACGGTAGCGTCAAACACATACGCGGCCAACACTGTAGAACAAGTTAAAGTGGGACTCCTCCGAAAAAAAAATACATTTTTCCACTCAGCACGCCAGTAATGGCGTACATGTGATCATTGCAGTCTGAGGTATAGGTGGTTTCTGGTTAATGGTAGCAGATACAACGGCATGTGTGCCACCAGTCCAACCGTCAGCAGACGGCGTCGAACTGTCAGCGTAGACACGTCCATACGCACTGTAGTGCTTCAACGTCGAGACAACACAGTGGACGAAGCTGTTCTGTCGGTTACGGCCATGCAAACAAGATGGCGGTCATCTCGCACTGTCGTCATATTGTACGATCCAATACCTTCTAGTCGTTAAGTGCGACTCTCTTCTATCCACTTGTTCCACACACTCGCCACTGTCGTAGCAGCATGCCCTGTACCAGCCACAATTTCGCTGTACCACAAACTCGTTTCCCGCAGACCAATCATTCTGCCACGTTTTACTCGTTCACATGCTGATGTTGCTCCCATTGACGTAGACGAGGCATGTTTCCACTACGAATGATGGCTCAGCACCGACAATAACGCTGACCTGTCCGGTCACACGAAAGATGTGCTGCTGTGTCTACGTGCTCGCCATCTTTCTGCAATCTTAATCAGTTATCGTGTTTCCAGTGTTCTACATACAATCCGATTTTGGAGTTGTTCATAACATTTATTTTGGGTTTGCAATTTTCACAAACTATTGTATATTAGTAAACTAACTTTGTCAGCAGATTAACCCATGTAGACCAAAGTGTGTGAAACAAGTTTCTATTTTTTCTTATAAGCTGTTATTAAATTCAAACAACAACAAAACAAGATAGTTCATGTACACAGAAGGCTGACAAAAGAAATTTTCTAAAAAACTTTCTTCCCTCGGAGCTGCTTTACGAAAGGTTTGATTTGTAATTTCAGCATATTTTAATGGATTATGTTTCAAAACCATCAGGGAATAAACAATTATAGTTACATAAATGTGTATGAAATTAATTATATCATTACGAAGAGTAAATCGAGTATCTATTGTTAGAGAAGTCAAAGTTAACAATTATATTTTCGGTGTTAAATTGTGCCTGCAGCATTCGTACCCACGCTAAAATTATACAGTCAAATGGTTAAAGCAGTTCAATTGCTTAGTTACAGCCTTCTTTTGTTTTATTTACTTGTTGTGGACGCATTCCTGTATTAGTATACAACACTCTCTAAACTTATTTCTGCCTCTGAGTTAAATGCTTAATTCACACACGTTTAATTTAGTTTTAACCTAATTTAATTCAATTGCGATTGAACGCACGCTCCGGTAGCAATTCCCCGTCACAAAAATGTCTCCCTTTTCCTTTCCCCACCTAGCTTTTCCCTCTACTAATTTCAACATTAATTTCTTTCAGCATGATTGGTAAATTGGTCATCATTTTTCTTGGTACTTTATCCCAATCCCTGACCCCATTACCTACGAAAGAAAATCTTACCATGTACTTATTCCTTGTGGTCATAGTAATCTTTTCCCTTTCATGCACCTCTCTTAAATCTCCCACCAGTATTATTGCATACATCATCACCAATATGTGCCTTGAACATTTCCTTATTTCCACTATTGAGAGAAGCGTCAAAACCGTTTAACGACTAATGTGAAACTAACTGTCTTTGATTAAATCCTTGAACTGTTTGATTTGCACGTTGTTTTTGTATCGTAAAAGTTATCCTTTAGTACGAAAATATTAAAACCATCTCTTAATACCTCTTCGTTTTCGTTCTTTTTCTGTTTCATATACTCGTTGAGTTCGAATTACAAACTAGTACAGCCTTTGATTTCGTTCGTCTTCTTTTTGTTTTTGATCGCATAAAAATTATTTTTTTGGTTTTCTTCGAAGCAATGTCATGCATTGTAATTAGTGATGTGCCGGATCGTTAAAAATGTATATCCGCGGATACGGATACAGATACGGATCATTAGTGTCTAGATCCGCGAATACGGATACGGATCTCAACTTCCTCAACTTGGACCGACAGTGAAAAAGTCGTCAACTACGATCTATTATCGACGAACGTCCGGCTTACGTGACGTGTTTTGACCTTGAACTGTGCGTATTTATGTTTATATTTTAGGATGACATAGGATTACGTAGATGATATACGTTTCTGTTTTTTTTTGTTTTTTTTGGAAGTTGTAAGTCAAATTAAAATAAAAACAATTAATACAAAAGAAGTATGGTAGTGTAATATGGAAATATTTTACGATAGTAAATGACGAATCTGCTAAATACAAACTCTATGAAGGAATGTATTTCCATGAATGTACAACTTTCTTAAAAATTCATCTTCAGACGAAACACCCAAA
This sequence comes from Vandiemenella viatica, assembly GCA_031002005.1. Lineage (NCBI taxonomy): Eukaryota > Metazoa > Arthropoda > Insecta > Orthoptera > Morabidae > Vandiemenella > Vandiemenella viatica. The sequence goes on from JARYHS010008075.1 coordinate 31,197,719, forward strand.
AAAATATGAGTTATTCTTAAAAGAAGACTCCGCTAAGAAGATTGCCGGCGAACACATTCAGCTTTAAAAACGGAAAAAAGAGAATTCAGATAAAATATTTTTTAATGAATACACAGAAAAAGTCAAAATGTGGGATTATAAAAATTATTTAAAACTATTTAATTGCAGAAATGATAGCTTTATCTGGACTACGTTTTCAACATGTAGAAGATTTTGGGTTCCGACGATTGCTGTATAATGTTATTGCTAATTATGTTCTAAAAGGCAGGAAGTATTTTACAGAATGTATCTGCACCGAACTTTAGGATCGAAAATAAAGACGTGTTGAAGGATTTTGAGAGAGTTTCCTTCACATCCTATATCTGGTAGGCTTTTTTGGTAGGGTGTTTCATTGGTATCTAGAACATTACAAAAGATTTTATAAGGGAAAATATCGTTTTAAAACGAAGATACTTGAAGAACGCCAAACGGGAGATTACATTTCGTAAATATTTCAAAATATGTTTGAAGGATGGGGAATCCCAAACAGAATGTGCACTGCATGGTAAGAGATGGATGATCCAACATGAAGAGTTCCTGCACTTTATCTGACGTAGATAACATTGATTGTACAGCACTTCAGCTGTAACTGATTGTTAAAAAAGCTGTTAACAATAATAGTAAATAAATGGGTCTCACATATTTATCATCACCTGTAACAAGCGTTCCAAGTGAGCAGTTTTTCAGTGCAGCAGGAATAAGTTATGATGCTCATCGCAATAGACTTTTGGGTGACAAAACTGCCAATTTACTCTTTTTGAAGTACAATTTACCAAACTTAATGTTAAATATAAAATTTATTTTTTTAAGTTTCTTTAAAAGTGATTATTTGATCTGATGTAAACACTTTAGCAGTACCGTAAACATAGTTGCAGCTAGTAAATCACAAATATTAGAGGCCTGATCTCACTACAAAGATAGTTAAAGTAAAACTTAGTAGAGTGGTAAGTTACCAGTTACCTTTGGTAAACTAGTAAAATAAATGTAAGAACGAAGACTTTTCTCGCGTACGACTGCAATGAAGTCTTCACGGGTGTAGCGCCGGATTGTGTTGTGAAAACACGATATTTCGACGACTAGCTCCGCCATTTTCACAGATAGGGTATCTGTGAGTCAGCCGACCAGTGCAAATGTCTCCACACCTGAAGAAGACGGTGGAGCTAGTCGTCGAAATATCGTGTTTTCACAACACAATCCGGCGGTACACCCTTGAAGACTTCATTGCAGTGAAATATATGTTTAAATAATTAATTTTTGCAATATAAAAGTGCCAGATGTGAGAATTTAAGAAATATGAAGTAATTGTATTAACAGTATTTCATTGCTAGATTTCTTTAAGAATTTACATACCTGCTTAGTGAAATTCTTTACAAAAGATCCGTTAAAGTTCCGCTAAAAAAGTAACGGATACGTATACGGATACAGATCTTTTTTTCTCCCTCGGATATCCGCGGATACGGATACGGATATCCGGCACATCACTAATTGTAATCAACATCTAATTTGTTTTTGGATACCTTTTCGTAAAAATTGAAATGTATCGATCACATCTGTTAATTAGGAGTAGGACAATGCTTGAGGTGAGCCAGTAACGAAGAGCTGGTAGCGTGGCTCTTGAATATATCCTGCAGGACCCACTCACGGCCATAATTCACCACTTATTAAGCTTTCCTTTTGAAGTCGGCAACAAAGACACCGAACTGTTCGATCTCATGAATAATGTAATGACAGAGGGCTCTCGGGACGCTACCCAGTCAATAAAGGGGATATGACATTCGCCGACTGTCCCTGCTCTCTCCGAAGTAAATACGGCTTGCTCTATACTGAATTATCTCGATCCAGGAGTGAAACTTCAAGCAATGGAGGAAGATAATCCTCACTGAAAGATTGCTGCCGGCATTTATCTCAAAATTCAGAACAACTATTTTCAAAAAAACATTTGAACGAACATATTCCGGACGAAGTCTCGAGAGAGAGAGAGAGAGAGATAGAGAGACGAAAAACTCAAGTTTTTAATTCCATATTATATCAGAATGAACAAATTTGATGAGCTAGTTGCATTTAGTAATTAGTAAAGGTGTATATTCAACGAATGTAACTGCTACATTTCAATATCTTGTACGTGACCAGGTATTTAAACCAATGTTTTTCTTCACTATGTTAACAGAATAGCTGTTGCAGGCCTAGATAAGTTAGATACAAGGGATCGCCAAACTTTGAATGGATCAGTTGCTACGGGAATATTTTACTTGTATTGGCAACTATCACACTGTCTGAAACTGTCAGAAAATACAACTTTCACAGAACATATTGACTATTAAACTTTATAAATACAATGTAATCTACAAGCAACTGTTATGGTGAATGTTTTTTATTCCGCCCTTATAATGTGGGCCATAAACAGTGGAGATATGTGTACAATCTTGATATGGCGGTCTTGAACAGAACCATACGAGCGAAACGCGTTTAGGGAATAAAAAAACACTCACCACAGCAGTTGTTTACAGACAGCATTTTATTTATGTTATTTATTGTTCAGCAACTGCGGAAAAATAGCCAACAACCATATTGTCCATTGTAAGCGTATTACAAATAAACGTTTTTACACGAGGAAGAAATGGTCATGTTTCTGGAAGCTTGAATTGTACGTGCCATCGACCATAAACAGTAGCAGAAAACTACCTGCCGTGGTTCACTTAATGTGAACATAACGGATTTCTCCCTTCCTCCTGGTCTCTTACAGACGAGCTCAAGCTGGAACTGCTGAGTGTCTTGCAAAGCATCCTCTGTTGAGGAAAGGTAAGCCATCATGCTGAGTGCCCTGCCCTGTGTGCCACTCAGTACTGCGCGATGTAGTTCTGAGGCATTGTGAGCCATTATGTAGCAGGTGATTCCATCAAGTTTTCCTTCTGCACGAAAGCACTGTCGAGTTGTGATCGTAGAAAGAGAAGACATGAGATGTTGTAACCGTGAAGTTTCTGTCGAATAGGAGCCATGACGAGTTGCCCTGAGACTCTTCCGTCGTCTAGTTGGACACCCCGAGGGGGTGCTCCATGTTAGAGATCCTGCTGAATCCGCAAGCAGCTAACATCTTAGCACGTAATGCTTTGTGGAGTAGCAACTAAGCGCTTGTAACATTCAGCACATGATCAAATATGAAGCTTGGACTTAACGAATTCCGAAAGGAGAAAAAGAGAAGAATTTGAAACGTGGTGTTGCACAAGTTTGTTGAAAATTAACTCAGAAGATAAAGTATTAACTGATCGTATTCTGAAAATGTTGGTTAACGAAATAAAGCGGATAAAGGTTCTCGTAGAGAGGAGAGACAGTTTATAATAAATAACGGATTGGTTAATTTGTTAGTGGAATGAACAGTGAACCGGAAATGGAGGACGTCGGTTGTAACGGGCATCTCAAAATGGAAAGAGACAGAATATAGCATAAAACCAATCAGTAAACTGACGACAGGAAGGAAAAATAACCCAACCATAATTGGATAATGGTACAAGCAATGTTCACTGAAATTCAATTTGTTAGTAACAGTAAAAGCAACTGTTACAATCAGACTACGGTTGATTTGGATTATAGTGCTAATCTATATATATCAAGATGAATATATGTGTGTTTGTTGGTTTGTTTTTTCTTCATAAAAATCCAGAGTTTCCATCCCATCTCGATGAAACTTTGCACACTTGTCCTTTGAAACAAGGAGAAAAATACTGTCTACATTTGATTGACAAATTATCTGTATAAATAATACATGTGGTCTTATAATTTCGAAAAATTACTGAATGGCGATAGACAGACGCGTTGGATATGGAGGTCTCTGTACTGTTTTTCCTTGTAGCGGTCAGGTAGCTCAGTGGTTAAAGTGCTCGCTTAGTAATGTTTGGGTCGTGGTCTCCGGTTCAAATCTCCGTGTAGGCAAAGCTTTTAAAAAAATTGTTTTTGATCGTAAGATTCGCACCTGAACCGTCGGTTATTCGGATTGAATGTTAAACTGTAGATATCACAAAGTTAGGGGTGCAATGCGAGGCAAATCGTAGGTAGTCTTGCAATTCTGTAGGAGTATACTTTTTTACGTTATATTGAACCCTCAGGGGTGATTCGCAGTCAGTGTGTGTGTGATCTGCAGTAATAATACTATAAATGCGGAAGTTAGTCTCTGTCTTTTGTTACGTTTTGATGACTAAATTCCTATACCCATATTGACGGAATTTGACAAGAAAATCTGTGGGGAGGGCACAAGACATTTCTTTTCGTTGTGATTAACAGTTGTAGTCACGAAATTTTGAGAACTTATCGAATGGTGACAGAGCGACGGATGTGTGTGTTAGTCTGTAATGTTAGGTCGCTTGCTCAAGGTATGCTTCTCGCGCATTATGTTAGTGTATAATTTGTTAATAAATTTCGTTTAGAGTAAAAACGTTTTATTTAGTATAGATGTCGATTTTATTTGTCCTTTTACTTTGTGTCTGTTTAAATGTTTCTGGCACCAGTTTATTTTGCCTTCTTTATTGACATACCTTGCGGGCGTAAACTGACCTAACTTGTAGCTCTAGCAGAGCACGAGCAGCTAAATTTTTTAGAACCCAAGAATCGGATACTCATCCTGAAGAAAGAAGAAACATCCAAACTGAAATAAAGCTGCCATTAGTTAACAGCCTCCACCCCCCGACATCCCCTCACATTCGTTTATTTTCTGTTTTTAAATATGTTGGAAATGTATTCTCTTCATGAGACAGGTTCGATGGTGGAATGATATAGTGATGTGATGGCTTACCGGTATATTATGCCGACTCGGTGTTGTTTGGGACCAATCTTTCGCTACCAACAACTTTCTACATTCAATTCTGGCAAAGAAATTCTTAATCGACGTGTACGAAGTCGCGAGTATCAACTAGTGTGTAATATCACACATGTGTCTAACTGTAGCTTCCTCATCTCATGTGAGCGGAGTGTCTATCAACTGAAACTCGTACAGAAGTTTTTACAACTAGAACTTCCTGAGTAGATAACTAAACAGGATATTAAACAGATAAGATCTGGATAGTAACTGGATTTGACCTACTTTATTTTTCAAAATAAAAAAGATCTTAATGCTTAATGAAACGGAAATAACAACTAACGACATTAGAGGCAAGATCTTTCTAATAAGTTCTAATACAGATAGGTCTGTTAATTAGCAAATAAATAGATTTAAGTACATTTTTGGTAAGCAAAATTTGACATATGTCACGTTTGTCATGGTTCAAACCCATGAGCCAAAATTACGTAAAATTTACGCCAATGAACGCAAGATCATAATCACTTCCCATCTAAAAGCGCATATTCGTTGTTGATCTTGTTATGATGAAAATAACATTGGCTAGCAGGTAACATAGCCGCTCCCTTGCTGTGAATGTTCAGACAATCCACACGGAATGAGTTTCTAGTTTTTCCACAGCACAGACAACCAGATTCGACCACTCTATTGAAGATGCTCATACCCGAGACATGTTACTGTACTCTGTGGTAGTTGGGTGCGTATCGCTTTAGTTTCTATGGAAATTTCGCAGCATAACATTAGTGACAGGCTGATGAGGAGGGTGGGAGGGGGCCAGTGATGTCATCGTGTCTCTGCGACAGAAGCATCTGGCCGGCTGGTACCAGGTGCCAGGCCACAAAGAGCAGCCCCCGACCGCGCTAATAAAACCCGGGGGCTTGTGTTACTGGATGGCCACTGTTATTCCAGCCTTGCGTCGCCCTCAAAAGGAGCTTTGTGTCGGCCCGAACGATGACACCATTTTGTGGCCCCAACGACCAGTTCGTGGCCTGCCTACAATAGACTACCGCTACAACACCAACGGAATTTCACGAAAAAAGAAGTAAATTGACCATCTGATGACGTTTGCGACTTAAGACGTGAACGCTGAAGCCGGATGACCCACCACAGCAATATTTACGAAGTTGCTTATTTAGTTCAACGCAGCTATCATCACACTACACTCGTCTTACAGTCGTGAATATTCGAAAAGCAGAAAGAAGTGAGGGGTCACCTAGTGGTGCCGCGCTTATTATTTCATATATAAGTTTATTTTCGGTCGTCGTTTCACACTCGAGCGTGCGTCTCTTGCGCCACTCTGATATACAAAGGCGCGTCCACTCACACACGCAAATAAACACCTGCGCGACTCTGTTGCCCCCGCGCTTCAATCTGTTTGCTGCATCGCGTGCGTGTGGCAGTGTTTTGACGGACTGAGTATACGGACATGTTGCCGTTGCTCTCTCTCCCAGCGTGTGATACGTCTTCTTTTTTATCTTTCTAGTACTTTATCAGACTTTTCGACCGCGTGGTTTTCGAATAATGCATCGATTTTAACTCTGAAAAGAACTTTAGCCGATTTATTGAGATAAAATATTTGTTCATCAAGGCATGTTCCTTGCCTGTATTGTCAACTGTCATAATTTTTTCAAATCCCAGTCTTATCACTAATCATCCCGACATTTAAAACAACGCAGTAAAAAAATATATTCCAATAAAATCTTTTCTGATATATATCTTTCTTGAATATTACTTGAAATTAGACTAGATGTTAATCTGATTTACATTCCGTTTGTGTCTTATAAGAGACAGCTTTTTTCATTTCTCAAACAGCTTCTGTCTAATTTCAAGTAAGGTAATTTCTGTTTACGATTTTAATGAATAATAAAAGTATTTTGCATCATTTAAAAAAATTTCAACATCTCGTGCATCGTATATTATAATTTCATTCAGGGAGTTAAGAATTCCTGTAAAGCGCAAACTATGATATTATCGATAACATTTCGAGTTTGAAATTTGATGAACATAATTTATAAGTGATGAATTATAATCTAAATTATCGTGCTCATAATATGTTACGACCAACCACTTGGTTCTGAACAAACCTTAAATTTATTGTCTTTTAACATACATTAAACAGTTTAATATCTACTCTTCACGCAATTTCGTCATGCAATGATTAGCTTTGTCTCTATAACACAGAGACAAACATACATCATACTAAAAAGGTACGTCCTCGTTGTTGTTGTTGTTGTTGTTATTAGGGTTTTAGGGCGCGTCGACGACGGGGTCATTAGCGCCCTACTTCCTCGAGATGTATGGTCCGCTCCTTGAGGCTTTTATATATAGAACATTATGTGGATGGAATAAAAGTGAATCTAAATGGACAAATGAATCCGGTCGGTGATCCGTGACATTTGGGACGAGCCGGTTTCAATCCCGAACGAGTCATTCAATTTTTTTTTTAGTTTACCCAAAATCCATTTTTTTAAAAAAATAAAAGAAGTGAATGGACGAATCTTATATACAAAATATTGCAGACTAAGTATTATTCGTGGCTGCATAGTTTGGTATGTTTCATGAAGACTGAAGATCAAATAATTCTTTCTTGCTCTACGCCATTTCTCCGGGTTTCGTTCAACTCGATCCCATCAGCCACTGAAACAAGTTCACAATGTCCCTCCGTAATTCTGCAACTGTGGGAACAACATGTCAAGTCCTTGGCCAGGAATCTGTACTGCAGCGTGAAGCGTCGACCGTTTGATATCTGAAGGTAAATACCAGTTCACGATATTCCCTCCAGCTGATTTCCCAAGACATAAAAAAACTATGTTGATACCACTGTTCACATCTACGTTTTAAAAAAAAGTTGTTATAAAAGTATCGAACCTCACGGAATCGGTAACGAAACATGTAGAAAGTAGGAATATTAGATTTATGTTACTCCACAATAAAATCAGAATCATTTGCATTTGAGGTACCTATTCTTGAGCTGAATTTAAATAAACACAACTTTGTTTGTACAAAATACATCTATCACTCCTTTTTTTTTTAACTAAAAGTAACATAAACATTTTCTCTTGAGATAAATTGCTCACCGAATGTTTTGCGATTGTTGATTTTAATGGAGAGGAGAATGAGATGAATCGTAAAAACCAATAAGGCGATATCATAAGGAATGGAGGCAAGGAACGGAAGGGAATTAGGCCATGACCTTTTAAAGTAATCATCCCGGCATTCGCCTAGAGTGATTTGGGGAAACATGGAAAACCCAAATTTGGATTGTCGGATTCGAATCCACGTCCTCCGGAATGCGAGGCCAGAGCGTTACCGCTCACCTACCACGCTCGCTAATTACTGAAATAGCGCATGGCATTCTTTCATGAACTCATTGGCCTCTGCGACAAAACTGAACTGTAAATACGCAGTGAAATGAAAAAGCTTCAAGAGAGAGCAGATTACCAATAGATTTAATGGACGCCTCGGCTGTACCCGACAAATATGAGAACCACCATGCATCCCTTAATTCAGTGGCCTGACAATGATGCACATAAATTAAAATGAATGTTCTTATCGGATTTCTCAACGTAATCGCCTCTGTTCTCTTTGAAGGAGTCAAGCAATGAAATGAAAGCTTTCGAATAAAGAAATGGATTAATGAGGAGACACATTTTCGTTTTTTCTCATCTCCTCGTTACCGCATCAACATAAAATCAACCTCACTTTTATCCGGAGACCGTGGTATGCATAGTTTTTGAAATCTTATTAAAATTTGTTATTGTTTCTGAGTAAAATACGCCCAACAAAATAGGATTTATGTTTAAGGTTAGCTATATAAACAAGTTTGACATGCCACAATACTGTCTTTCTTGTTTCATTTAAGGTTCCGCCATGTCAGGTATTAATTACAAAATGTTTTAATGCTACATCTAAAAGTTAACGATAGTGTGACATTAAAGACTATATTTCGTTGCAGTGACATTGCATTTGTGTCAGATTTGTTTATGGTTACGGCACACTCAGTGCGGTTATAACATTCTGGAATTCTGTTTACAGATCTATATTAAAGTTATTGCTTACTATTGTGACTCGTATGACAAACAATACTCATTTCTTAAATGTAAACACTGTGCTGAGGTGAGCAGATTCCTATAAAACAGAACTGCGAAAGTAAAAAGATTCGATGCAGAGCAGCCTTCATAAACACGAACTTAGCACTTACCTCCAGGAATTGATCTGACGCAACTAGTTATTTATTATTTTTTCTGTCATCATTCTCTCGACCGGTTTAATGCAATCCTTCATCTCTTCTTATTTTGAATTAACCTCTTCATCTCAATACCGCTTGCATCCTACGTCTTCAGATATCTGCTTCACAAATTCTAATCTCTGACTATCTCCACAGTTCTTTCCTTGGATTGTTCCCTTCAATAACAAATTAACCAATAGTGAATATCTTAAAATGTGACCCACTATCCTGTTTCTTCTTTCTGTAAGATTCTTCCACAACCTTATATCGTCACCCCATCATTCCCAAACACGTTCATTTCATACTTTATCTGGTCACTTAATTTTACAGTATACTTCTATAGCACCACGTTTCAAATGCTCAATTTTCCTTCTATCTGGTATTACTTAAGTCCGTGCTTAACTATCATCAGTCGTTGTGTTCCATTTAAATGGAAATTACAATGAACTTGGAGTAATTCAGTAATTTATATGGCGGAAGATAATCCACATGTTCACGAATGATTTCGACTAAACGAAGGCGAACGTCTAAATCATTTCTGAAATATGACATGTGGTGCTTCAGTAGGCGATTGTTCTTTGACATTGTTATCATAGTAACTACAGCAGACGATT
>JARYHS010008075.1:31208424-31250447 GCA_031002005.1 Vandiemenella viatica
CATTGCCACAATGATCACCAGATCTTACAACTCTCAACCTTGGGTAGTGTGAAAATACGTTGTACAAATACAGTATGCATCAGGAACCCACGCCGCAACTGAATCGGCAAGCACAATATGTTTAACAAAGTGCGTGGTTGTTTTCACTGTCGATGGAGGTTCTGTACTGAAATAGGAGATCAAAGTTTTGAACCCATTTACAATTTAGTGCATGAAGTGATACTCGTACTAGATTTCTCGATGAAACGTGGAAAGCCCACCATTCACAACATCTGAATAGTTCTCTAACACCAATACCCTATGTTACCCAAACCATGCTATTCGAAACTTTGGTCCCTTCCCCACACATTACCTTTTTTTATATACCGCATAACATTGCACGTGGTATGTGTTGTCTGAATCACTCTGTATGTGTTAAGCTAGTTACGAGCTCTAGTATTGAGATTATTTTATAAGAGTCTATTGACTGGCGCAAGCACGAAACAATAGAATCTGTATTGGAACGAAAAATCTAGGCCGATAAAAATGTAAATACTAGGTTGGTTATCAAACTATTATATGATCGGGGGGTACCCCGCTAACACAGTAGAGAGCTCTAGTATTGAGATTATTTTATAAGAGTCTATTGACTGGCGCAAGCACGAAACAATAGAATCTGTATTGGAACGAAAAATCTAGGCCGATAAAAATGTAAATACTAGGTTGGTTATCAAACTATTATATGATCGGGGGGTACCCCGCTAACACAGTAGAGAGAACTACTGATAAAGTACCAGACAGCAGAGCAGAATGAGGAATGAGGAGGAACCTAGCACCTACTGAGGGGCCGAGATACTGAATAAAGTACGGAAGTCTATCTCCTACGACCCGGAGGCCGTTATGAGTAATATTTAAAAAAAAGACATTAAAGTCTAAATTGAAATACCATAACCAGTCAATGGTATACGTAATTATAGGGGAGGTGCTGATCATTTATAGTGAAATTCCAGTACTCAAGATTTATCGTAGATATTATGTCATAAAACTGATAGTTCCTAGAGGAGAGTATAATTTGAAATTTTTTTCTTCAGACTACCATTCTTTTTCCGAAAAGGGATAAAATGAATTATCCTGGAGCACGAAAATCAATTAAAAAACAGATAAGTATTAATATCGCAGATTTATAATTATTGGTAAACAGACTGAATGAAGAGAATCGTTAATTCCAAAGTTACCTGCCATTTTTTGCAAAATTCCATTTTTACTAGCTTAAGAAACGTTGATGACTTTTTGGTTTAAGTAAACTATGACTATAGAATGTACTACGCTACAGAATGAATTTACTCGGAAAGCAGAACTAAAAATCATTGCAACGATTTCCTTGCGGGTAGTTCTCTAATACGACACACTCCGAGCTCGTCCCAGCATGCGTTGGCGACCCTTCGCAGGCAGCACCCGGTGCTAACTGTGCGCTGAAGAATGAGCTATCAAGGTGATCGGCTAGAGAGCGACTACGAGAGGCGATATCGTCTCGAAAATCGACAAAGAGTGCCTGGATGTTAGAAAAATAGTGCGCTAGTACTAGGATGTCTCCTACTTGTGGGCACTTCTTCCTCAGCACTAATCAGAAGACATCTGCACCGTGGCGCCAGTACTGTAATAGCAAATCAGAAGAGAAATGGACACGAGTGAACTGGTGTATTGTCTTCGTAGGCTGGAAATCACTGTCTGAACATCATTATTGGTTCGGAGGTGCACTGCTACATATATCTGCATGGGTCGGATCCGGTGTGGGTTCCATGTTTCCCACTCACAAGAAGCGCTCCGAGTGCCGCTAAGACGTACAGGTTGGCTGGTTCCAGAGTGATAGACCCTAAGTGCTATATACTGGTTCCCATGCTACTTTATACACGTATCTGAATCGCCTTTATGAGATCCTTTATAAGATGATTTATCTTAAAAAGAGTTTGCTACGTGATTTAATAGTATTATACTGAAATTTCCCTACAGTCACTTCAGTGCAAAATGCTAGTAGCAGCAGTAGAACTGTCAGGAGTTGAGTCTAATTTCTTCAAACTGTGTCGTCAACTCGATATTTATTGTTCGTTAATTGTTGGCCCACACTTACTTTCAAGAGACCAGCCAGGATGAAAATTTAGTATTATGAATGAAAAGCTGGATTGCAGCTGGTGTACGTAGTCTAATATTTTCTGTTGGATCAAGACCTACGATACACTACAGTAATTCCGAGTGAAAATGCAATTGCTGGTATAGTTATTACATACAAACTTCTATGAGTTTTCTAACCATGGGAGGCCATACCTACTCCAAACTCACTAGAGATAAACAGATGCATCAACAATGGTTCTGCATACTAAGAAATGTTCACGACGCCTTCTCTTTGGCTTCTTACACGCATCACTCGTACCTGCTCTAGCAGATACCACGCTCATCCGACATCGAATGCGCTCCTCTCGAGATGTTACTCTGCACTAACATTGTTATGATGCTGCTGACTTCTCCCCAGGGAACAGCACTCTGCCACAAAGCACCAGCGGTATTTAAATAGCTGTGTTATAATCTTCCACATCATCGACCTTCTAGGGTTTGACCCTAGCTTTCCTGTCGCCTCAGTCTCTGCTTCCTTAAGTTACACGAGCTTGTTCCTATTTTTTTTTATGGCGTTACGACTCGTCGACGTCGAGGTCGTTAGAAGCGGGATGGTACTCTGGTGACAAGGAACGTGAAGGAATTCGGCCATGGCCCCTTTGAAGGAAGCATCCCGACATTCGTCTGGAGTGATTTGCGGAAACCATGGAAAACACAAATCTGGATGCCGGCACGGGTATTCGAACCGGCGTCCTACCCAATGCGAGGCAAGAGCGTTAACCACTCACCCACCACGCTCGGCTTGTTCCTACTAATTCTCACTGTGACACATGGTACTCACTGTAGACTAGCACTCTTACCTACAACCTTGTAAGTAGAACCTGTATAATAGTTATTAATATATGCAGGGAAGTAGACAAACATTTTCTTGATATGTGGAATCACATTATTAGAATCGTAAAAAAAAAAAAAATAAAAAAAAAAAAAAAAAATTACGAATTGAGATGATTATGTGCTTGACGCTTCTGATAAACACAGTCAAAACTAACGATTTTAAAATCAGATTATAGAAAAAGTTTTATAATGTAGTTGTATCATTGATTGAAAAGGAAATTTCTTCTAACTTAAAACTCAATATCGCACATTATGTGTATATACCGTTGAGCCGTGCTCGGCTCGCATTGTGTATTGTTTCCGCCCTCGATTGTCTTCTGATGATGGTTTTTTTTTTTTTTTTTTTTTTTTTTTTTTTTTTTTTTTTGGCTTTAGCCTAGGGCTAATTTAGCCAGGAACATAGGAATAATTTGGCTATCCTTTATTTGAACATATGTATTCTATATATGATTTTTAGTTTTTGACACATACTTGTATAGTAGTTTACAGGATTTTTTATTGGGGTGGGCGAGAACCTGCATAAGGGTTTGTATATCTCTAATCTGTAGACCTTTTTCTAAATACTCCTGTCTTTCGGCTTGATAGTTGATACATCTCAGCATAAAATGATATATATCCTCCTTCTCTGCACAGGATGTACACATTGGGGAGTCACTTTGTTTCATAAGGAATCTTTTGTCGTTTAGTAGGGCATGGCCGGCTCTCAGCCTGTTTATGCAGATTATCTCCTTTCTGTTGAGGTCCAAACGGTCGTACCAAGGTTTGTCCTCAATTGTATTTACTATTGCTCGGTACCATCTTCCCACTTCCTGCCTATCCTCCCGCCACATTTTTTCCCATTCTGATTTAGCGTAGGAATATATTGTGTCCTTATAGTCGATAAATGGGACGGGGATATGTTCCTTGTCTATGGAATTTAGTTGTTTCTTTGCCGTTGTATCCGCGCTTTCATTGCCCACTATGCCAACATGGCTAGGTATCCATTGCAGCTTGATATCTATCCCTTTTGCTGCGCTGCTCCTTAATTCTTTAGCGAGGTCGTAAGTTAAGTAGTTCCTGCATTTCCCCTTCGGTATTCCCAAAACCGCAAGGAGGGCCGCTTTGGAGTCTGTACATATGACTGTTTTCGTTTGGCCAGGTTGTTGTATGTACTCCAGTGCCATTAGTATCGCATAAGACTCCGTTGAGAAGGTTGAAAATTGCGTAGGTACCGTAAACGCCTGATATGCTTTGTATTCCAGGTCCACATATGCTGCTGAGCTGTATTGACCTCTTGACTTTGAACCGTCGGTGTACACCTTTCTCCAGCCTTTCCAAGTTTCATTTAAAGTTATTAACGTATTTTGTTTGAGTTCTTCTGGAATGTGATTTTTCTTTCCTGTTAGTTCCTTCCTGAGGTAGGTATAAATGTGTCTGGAGAAGTTGCATCTTTGCCATACTTCATCTTCCTGGTACATATTATTTATCTCTCGTTTGTGTATGTTCCACGCTTCAGTCATTTGCATGTATTCTACTAAGGCAGATGTTGTATGTTGTTGCCGTTTTTTGGGGCCGGTCTCGTGGGCTAGGGTCTTCACTTTCCTTATCAGCTGGATGTTGACTAATGGAACATGCTCTGGTCCAGAACTGGAGTCCTATCTTCTTACGTCTGAGTTTAAGAGGCGGGGTTGCTGTTTCCACCTCCATCACTTGAATGGGAGTTGTTTTGAGAAATCCACCAACCACTCGTAGGGCCGCAGATTGAATGCGGTCCAGTTTAGACAAGCTTGACTTGGAAGCTGATTGATATAGGAAGCCTCCATACTCCAGTCTGCTTCTTAATACGTTCCGATATACGGTGCTAAGAATTCTTGGATCTGCACCCCACTTAGGCGTTGCCAGTGCCTTTAAGCAGTTTAAGCGCTTCAATGATGATTGGTTTAGCTCCTCGATATTTTCTTCCAAGATAGTCTGGAGTCCAACCACATGCCCAAAAATTTAACTTCTTTCACCATCTCCATTTTATTTCCATTGATAGTTATTATGAAGTCGCCTTCTTGGTACTGTCTTTGGGTGAAGACACATATTTTGCTTTTCTGCGGTGAAATTTCCAAACCTTTGTCTAGCAGTTGTTTTGTATGTCATTCAGCTCTTCTTCGAGCAGCTTCCTTGCTCTTTCCTTGTTAGGATGGATATGTACACAACAAAGTCGTCAGCATACTGTAGAAAGGAAAGCATACTCCTCATTTTTTTACCTGTCCCTAAGGTATACAGGTTGAATAAAGCAGGGCTCATTGGGTCGCCTTGCAGAAGGCCCTGGAAGACTTGCCTGCAGGTCTTTTCTCCTCCACTTGTAAAAACATTATTCACTCTGACTGCCAAATAGTTATGGCACCATCGACACAGATTACTCGGGATGCCACAGTTGATCATGATGTCCCTCAATATATCGATTTGTACATTATTATAGGCGTCTTTGATGTCCAAAAAAGCTGCCAGTAGGTAGTTCTTCCTAACAAAGGTCAGCTGGATGTCCGTTACTAGGGTACTTATGTTGTCTATGGTACTGAAACCCTTTCGGAATCCCATGGTTCGCCGGTCTAGTATGTTGTTGCGTTCAATATGCCACTCTATCCTATTCTTAATCATTATACACATTAACTTAGCCATGCATGAAATGAGAGAGATTGGTCTATAAGATGTAACATCATCCTTTCTCCTGTGGGGTTTCGGCACGGGTATGATTAAGACATTTCTCCATTGTTCTGGAACAAAATTTGCTTTTATCATGTCATTAAACAGATTAACCAATTCCTGCCTTTGCCTCTGGGGGTAGGTTTTGGATCATAGAATATGTTATTGCATCCATGCCTGGAGCGGTGTCTTCTCTTTTTAGGGCCCATTCCAATTCTGATGGTTGGAATACAGGTTCATCATTGCCAATGGGCGTTCCGGCTGGGTCGCTGTATGTATTGGTTGTATTTTCTGTTGGTACAAAGGCGGGGGAGAAGGCAGTTAAGAATTGTTCAGCCGTATCTTTATCAGCTGTGATCCAAGTGGATTCCATTCGGTCACCCCTAAACCACCGTAGCTTTTTCCATATTACTTGGGTAGGAGTGCCATATTTCAAACTGGAGCAAAGATTTTGCCATCCCTCTCGTTTGGCTCTTCTAATTGTTCTTCTGGCTTCTGCAGTCCTTTTCTTAAGTTCCAGAAAGTTTTCCAGGGTCGCATCGCGCATATATAGCTTGGTGGCTAATCTTCGAATAGCGACTGCTCGCGAGCACTCACTATTCCACCATATTTTCCTGGTATGCGAAGTTCTTTGTTTTGTATTACGCACAGGAATTGCTACTTCAGCAGCGGAGAATATTATTTCCTCCATTTTGTTGTATCTTGCTTGCATATCTGTCGAAGATCCAACACACTTCTCCAAATTCTTCCCTATCTCTTTCTGATAACGTGACCAATCTGCCTTCTTGCAGTTCCATTGCCTAAAAGAGAGAGTGTTGCCCTGTTTTATTTGGTTATCAAAGCTTATTTTGATTACAAAGTGGTCACTTCCAACAGTATCTCGAAGGATTTCCCAGTTGGCTCTGTGAATAAGGTCCTCTGTTACTAGTGACACGTCAGGTGAGGTATTGTTTTGATGCGGATGGCCAAGTCTGGTCCCACCCTTGTTGTTGAGAACAAAAAGAGAGGACTCAGAAATGGCTAGGGCCAGCTCTTCTCCCTGGTGGTCCGCCCGGATTCCCTGCCATAGGGGATGGTGAGCATTAAAGTCACCACCCAGGAAACAGCCTTGTGGTAACTGGTTGAAAAATGTGGTCCATTGCTCCTCTCTCACAGTAACTTGAGGGGGCTTGTATATTGCAACGATTGTCGTGAGGGATCCTCCCGTTCCAAGATTGACAGATATAATCTCCACGTTCTCACTGGGTGGTGCAATTCGTTGAGTAGCCGACTTTATGTTCTTCTTAACCATGATGGCAACGCCACCGTATCCGTCTTCTCTGTCTTGCCTAAATATATTGAAGTCCTTATGGCTTATGGTGGAAGAGTTGCGCAACCATGTTTCAGTGATTATCAATACATCTGCTTTGGATTCTGTGATTACTCTTTTAAAGTCTTCCCACTTCGGCAGGAGGCTGCGGGCAGTTCCATTGTAGAATGTTCAATTGAGTCTGCCTATCCATTTTTAATTAATGCGTTGAATACTTCTAATGTGTATCCACTTACATCCATTTCCTTCATTTCCTGCATGAAGTTTCTCGTAGCTTCTTCTTGAATTTTTTTAATAGCAGTATCCGGTAATTTACCTTTCATATGCTGTGCAAGAGTTTTAACAACTATGTTTACTATAATACGAACTAAGTTTCCTCCTAACTCTGAACTGCTTACTTCTTTTGTGGTTGTGTTCTCCGTTTGTGTGGTGCTTGATTGTTTTGGCACTAGGGTTTGCGATTTGGGGGGGCCCACTGACTTGCGTTGTTGTTGATTGCGTTGCTGTTAACTGCATTGGTTGCGCTGTAGCTGTGCTGAAGGTCTTGCTTCGGAGGGATGGAAAATCAGCTGATCTATATTGGTATCCTTGATCTACGTTTGTCCTCCTCCCATTCACCGATTTTTCTTTGATCTCCTCTTGTCTCTTGCGCTCAGGACATCCTTTGTCGTTGGCATTATGCTCGCCACCACAGTTCGCGCACTTCTTAGTTTCTCTAGGGCAGCTGGACACGTTGTGTCCCTCCCCACACTTTAAACACCTCTCCTTTCCTTTGCAGTATTTAGAAAGGTGGACCATATCTTTGACATTTAAAACATTGCGTCACTGGTGGAATATAGGGTGTCACTTTGAACCTTAGATAAAATATTTCTATTTCTTCGGGTAAGTATTGACTGTCGAAGGTTAGAAGAACAGTCTGAAGGGGCTGCGATTCTATTCTGCCCTCCTTGGAGATTTTCTTGCTAAATCTTCTTACTTCGATGACTTGAGCTGTTGATATAATATTAGATTTTAATTCATCTTCTGTTAGATCCGTTGGAACAAATTTAATTACACCTTTCCTTTCCACTCTGTTAGCTGGTATGTATGCTTTCAGTCCTAGCGACTGTAGAAAGGCTTTGTTTTCTACAAAGCTGTTTGCTGAGCGTGGGTTTATGAAGTCCATTGACATCTGGTTCTTTCCTTGCTGGTTTAACCGTCTCAGTCCACCAACCTTATTATGAAAGATTTTTCCCAGCTGGATAGGGTGAAGTGTAGAGCCATCAGAGAGGGATTCAATTATTACAACATATGGTCCTTCTGCCTGATCGTTGTATAGTCTCTTCCGCTGCACGGACAGGTTGTGTTTCTCTCTGAATTCGTCGTCTTTGACTATGTTCTCTTGATTTGATGTCTCAATTCTTGACCTGGTGTTGCCATGACGTTCTTCTTCTTCTTTGTTTGAGATAGGATTTGATTGACAGATTGTAGCCTGACTGCTGGATGTTTCCTTATTTGTGCTAGGTATGACTTCTATTATCATGGCTTCTTCTGCCTTTTCTTTTGTGATAATTTTCTTCGCAACTGCCCTGCGTTTTTTCCTTAAATTATACTTCTCTTCTTCCTCGCTGTCATTTTGGATTGCCTCTAGTTTCTTCTTGTTCTTTTCCGACATGTCTTGATCGTTGTAGTATACACTTATCTGGGTGTTGTCATCTTCTCTTGCCGGGTTTGAACCATCGCTTGCTTCTGCCATTTCTCTCTGCCCTCGTGCGACGGCAGGCACGACGAGATGCACTACACTCGCGATGTGTTTCAGAGAAAATTGACTTGTCTTCACGAAAACTAACTTGAACTGTTCACTTAAACACTCAAAGTTCTAATAGTTTTAACACAACCGAAGTTGACGGTGTTGATCAGCGCCCGGAAGCGTTGAGTCCGGTTAGCCGATGCGCGACCGTAAACAACCACTCACTTTCCTGCTCGACCACTAGTAAGCGAAAGCACTATTGACTTCCTCACTCTAACGCTGCTAGCAGCGAACTCTTCTGATGCTGGTTCCTGCAGAGCCCGCGTGCTAGTTTCGCCCGTGAGAGCACGCTGTCGCTCTGGTGGTGCCCTCTACCGGCTGATGGAGTTGATTTTCGGGGACACGAAACCGGGAAGTCAGTCGGTCGGCAGCAGCGGATTGGTTTGTTGGGCCTAATATTTTCCCTAATTGACTGCGACGTTAGAGGTCTGCTGGTATAAGCCAGGACTTGTAATGTGACGCGGCGGCCTGGAAGTCCCGCATGATGTGGATTTGTGACACGACCGAGTCCGTTCCTCGCTCGCATTAATCGAGTGAATTCCTCCGCTGCGCTCTATGTTCGTGAGCGGTTTTCCGCCAATTGGGGAGCACGGCAGCGGGCGGGGCTGGCGGTGGCTTCGAGGTGATAAATTGCCATTTTCTAGCACTGTCGGGTATTTGAGATAGTATACCTGATGATTCCAACTACAAAGCGCGTCAATTACTGCATTCTTGTTAATTGTGCTTAATAATTTTGTTACGGGAATGGACAAAATTCTCCGATATGTGGTGCTAATCGTTCCCGCTACCTTATCAGTGCGTGTGGGTGTTAACGACTTATGCGCCGGCGTGTACACACTATAGTGTGTCAGAACCTTTTGTAAGAGCTTGATTCTTAAGGTTAAACTGAAGGACGCTAAGGTAAACTGATTCCTGTTTGTTTAAAATAATTGCTGTATTTTGCCTCCTGTGTACAGATTTGTGTTTGGTACTAGCTGTAAATTTGTTACATGATGGTAAATTGGTAAGAGCCTGTCCTGTTATATTACGTTTCCAAGCACGTAAGGATTTTCTGTTTGCATCTTTAATACAAGTGGAGATATTGTGATTAGGGATATTCTCATGGCTTAACAAGGTTGTCATCGCATTAACATATATTTGTATTGGTACAGGATTTATTAAGATCATAATCTGCCAGATGGAAGCTTTCTTATGTATTATATTATTTGTGATAATCTGTATAAGTTTAATCGTTGATCATGATTCTTTTAATAAAATGTTTGAACAAGGTTTTCACTTTATAACCATGCTCCCTCATGCTTCCCACTGAGTCTTTAGTTGCTACCACACATATCAACCGTAAGTGTTAAGGAAACACTGAGGGACTATTTTACTACTAGGAATATTTAGACTCCATTTTGTATTGCTACTAAACTAGTAGTAATATGAAATTGGAATTTCTTTTACTCCACGTATATCTGACACGCACATACAGACCCAGTCGCACGCAGAGGTAAAACAACCTGCAAAAATCAGACTCAACTATGTGTCGAAAAAAATATCGGCTGGAACAATGTTATTACTAGGAACTTGAAATTATTGCTTAAATTAAATGGAAACACAGTATTCTGAACACCGAAATTGTAAAGATTTTGTTGAGCCGTGAAGAAGCAGAAACATCTACTGTTGTCTCGGCAGAAGCTGAGACTACCTTTCAATGAGATTCAGATTACTTTTCTTTTTGGTGACGGTCTATTACAACTTGTTTTGTGTGTGCATTATAACTAGTTTGGGAAAATATGTATTAATACCGTACCAGAAACAAAATATGTCAGAATTAATTGCTGCTTTTATTACACCTTAACAATAATGCACATCGAAAAGAAGAGCCGTTTGGTAGCTTAGTGGAAGCCGGCCGTTGCATCGTAGGGACTAGTGAGCTGGCCGCCGGTTCGGGTCCAGCCGAAGGGATAGGTGGTTTTGATTAAGTGTTGAGTCCATCCTGTCATAAACAAAATTAAACGACAAATACGACGGTAAAATAGGTCTACATATTCTATTGGAAAGAAAAAAAAAAAAACCACACACACAGTTGCAGGCTATCTGGCTGAAATGGACGAAAGCCAATTTAAAAATAAAATAAGTGGTCAAGGCATTTGCTTTCAAAAGTCAGCGGCTCCGGTCCTGGGCTCAAATCGCAATGGACGCACGGATTTTTAAGAGTAGTGTTTGATAAGAGCTGCGCCAAGACCTTCCATGGTTCGGATTCCATGTTCAACTGGAGGTCCCAGAGGATATCAACTGGCCGTCCTGATAAATAACTCATGAAATTTGATTTTGAATACACAAGATACAACAACATTATTTCGTAGTGTTTCACTTATTATGATAGTACTGAAAGACATTCAGAACTACAATATCTGCTGTTGAAGTAACTAAGTTAAATTTGCGGTGTATTAGGCTTCCCGGGACTTGCTGATGTGTTTACAAATTGTCCGGAGCCAATTGCGTGGTTAGACAAGCAGGTGAGGGGAGCCTCAAGCTCATCGGGTCGCGGTTGTTTTCGACTCTGGGTAGGGTGGTGAGCAGTGGCGGCTGTACGTTAAGTGCGCTCGTGCGCTGAACCACCAATCCAAAAGATTTAAAAATGACAAAATATTAAGTACCTACTTCATCTTTATTTTTATATTACCATTTTAATATTTATTTTTAAACATACAAAAACAAAAAACGTATAAAAAATTAAATCTCCAATTATGGTGAAACAGTTTGAGCGCTTTACTAAACTATTAAGACTTATTTTCCTGTAAAGACAAATTCTCGTGCGCTTCGGCGAGTGCACGAGGACTGCTAATACAACTTGTAGGTGTACGAGTTAATACGCCTGACGCGTGAAACAAAAGATAGTTCATAGAAACGTATGGAGTAATGAGTCAGTTGTCGAGCGCCGCACGAGCAAACCGAGGATTGCCGAGAGCACCCGATGTTTGACGAATTGGCTGGCTGGGCGCGCGAGGCGACGGCAGCCATGATTGACATCTCGTTATTAGACTATCAGTATAGTTTCACTGTATGTGTGACGCGCTAATAATTGTTTATTTATATTACCGTAAATAATTGTTTTTAGTTTTTGTTTCGATTTTTTTCGAGAACTTTTATTCTATACTGTGTATGGTGTTAGTGAAAATGAGCATAAACATTGATTATATTAAAGAAAATAACAGAACTTTTCAAAATAAAGTGAACATAAAATTGGCCGGACCGCCACGGCCCTTTTTAAATTTAAAACAAGAGTGCAAATCGAAAATTAAAGCATTTACACGAAGTTTTAAAAGTGAAATGTATGATAGAAAGAAATGGTTGTGTGGATGTGAGCGTCTTAATGCATTCTTTTGTTTTCCTTGCATTATTTTTGGCGGAGAATCGATTTGGACAGAAACAGGAATCAAGGATTTGACGCATTTGAGTGAAAAAATAAAAAAACATGATTCTTCGCAAGTACACCTACAAAATGTAATGAGTTTGTCTGTGTTAGGCACGGTCGACATTCGTAATCAGCTAGATTCTGTGTATAGAAGCAATATCCAAAAGTATAATGAACAAGTTGATAAAAACAGGTATATTTTATCACGTCTTATCGATTGTGTCAAGTTTTGTGGTGCACCACCAGTTTGATAACCCACCAGCCGCCACTGGTGGTGAGATATTTCTTATGTGTATAACTTCTGTGCTACTCGAATCAATGTTTGAAAATCAGCTTTCGAATTATTAAAATTTTAAAATTTCTCGATTTTTATGATATGTTTTGTTACCACAATTATGAGCACAATAGGTAACAATAGGGGGAGGCTGATATCAAATACGGAGTTATTTGCAGCACTGGCGTCAGGAATCTATGTTTAGAGAGGAACACTGCTGCTTTGGGGCACTGATTTCTGGGCTTGATTTCCGTGACTGTACCCTGATTCAGCGCACGAGGCTCTAGGTTAATCATCTACACTGATCTTATAAATGCGGAAGTAACTCTGTTTGTTGCATTTTCATGACTAAATGGTTAAACCGAAGCACACAGAAAATATTTAGAAAGATAAATGACATATTTTTTCGCGAAAACTAACCGAACGGTGACAAACAGACGGATAGCGTGTGTAAGTCTCTGTAATGATATATCAGTCACTCAGTCTTTGTTTCTCTCGCAGTCTGTTTGTGTATGATCTGTTTATAAATTTCATGTACAGAGACAGCGGGGTACACTTAGAAAAGTCGTGTCTTTTCCTATGGACAGTTATATGTAGTTATCTCACGCATTTCCAGCCCCCGAATGATATATATTCTAACAAATGACAGCAAAGTCATGAATGTTGTGTAAAAAACTGTATTGACGTAAGATATCTACAGAATGTGATACACCGTGCGTGGTGGGTGAACGGTTAACGTTCTGGGCTCATTCAGGAGGACTCGGGTTCGAATCCCTGTCCGGGCATCCAGATCTGGGTTTTCCATGGTTTCCCCAAATCACTCCCGGCAAATGTTTGATGCTTCCTTCAAAAAGGCCATGGCCGAATCCCTTCCCGTTCCTTGTTCCCAGTCCCATCCCGCCTCTAATTACCTTAGCCGTCGACGAGGGGTTAAGCAGAAAGGAAAAAAAAAGAAAGTGGTATAATTGTGGACCACAAACAAAAATCTGTCGAATGAACTGTTCTAGGTAGTTTCCACAGTTATCTCCCTGTCCCCCTTAGTTTGTGGACATTTTGAAACATTTTGAAAATTGCTTCTCTTCGCGAGACAGGTTCAATGGTAGCTTCCCCGTCTTATTATCCCAACACCGCGCTTTTTGGGAATCCTTTCACATGACTTATAGCTTTCCATACCCAATTATAGCAATAAAAATTTTAATTCCGCGCGTACGAAACTGGCGCTAACAGCTAGGTTGAGGATAATGCGTGGATGGAATACCTTGAAATTGATTGTTATCTAGTTTACAGTCGTAAAGCAAATTTAAAAAAATTGTTTAGTCTCCTATTTCCTGTGCTCAGCAAGCAGATTTAACTTTGGTATTCCACGAAAGCAAAAGTAAAGACGTATAACATTTTTGGCCGGATGATTCCGATGGACTGTTAGTACGACGCGTGACATAGTTTCAACCTGACACCCATTCCAACTCTGCCTTGCCTGGACCTGCAGTTTAATGTGGTATCCGAAGCGTAGAGGGTTCTGGCGTGGCTCATATAAAACCTCCAGGGCCTACCGGGATATGAACTCGGGTCTGGACTTTAACGCCTTAACCATTGAGCCACCAGGCTGTTCGGTATTCGGCAAAATGTGCGAATACTTGTAAGTGTGTTCTACAACAGGTGGAAATGGTAGTAAAT
This sequence comes from Vandiemenella viatica, assembly GCA_031002005.1. Taxonomy (NCBI): domain Eukaryota; kingdom Metazoa; phylum Arthropoda; class Insecta; order Orthoptera; family Morabidae; genus Vandiemenella; species Vandiemenella viatica. The sequence continues at coordinate 31,222,529 of JARYHS010008075.1, forward strand.
CCCGTAAGCGGATGTCGTGTAGGCCGCGCGGGTTGTTTTGGCGTGGCGGTGGAGAGAGGTCGTTACGGCGGCTCCTTTTGACGTCGGCTCGTTACGACTCAGCCCCAGTATGACGCACGCCGCCCGCCGCAATTACGCCGGCTCCCTGCCCTGCCCTGCCCTGCCCTGCCACGCACGGCCGTCCACTGACAGCTTCCAGCTTCCTGTGCGGAAACACATACACTCGGCCCGCACACTTACTCACACATTTCTTCCATTGATGTTTTTCTGGCCTTACGCCTCGTCTACGTCGAGGTCATTAAAGGCGGGAAAGGAATGGAGCAAGGAATACAATGTGCCATGTCCTTTTTTAAGAAACCGTCCCGACATTCATCTGGAATGATTTGGAGAAAACACGGAAAACCCAAATCTGGATGCCCGGACGGGGATCCGAACAAGCATCTTCCCGAATGCGAGATCAGAGCGTAAATGCTGACCCACCACACTCGGTAACATCGTTTATACAATGTTTCCGAACGTTAGTTACATTTCCATAAAAATATTACTTCATCCAGGTAATATTTCTTTCCTAATACCAACTGTGTGCTCAAGTATTAACAAGATCTCTGCTGTCTTGCTGTTTCGACGAATAATTATTATTAATAATATTAATGAATTATCTGTGGTAAGACAGGAGTGAAGGGAAGCCTAGCCCTACTGTAACTGAACTTTGTATGTGCGAGTGGCTGACACCTGGGTTCTATGGCTTTTTCTATGATGCCCCGTGACTTGCGTAGACTGTCTTCATGTATCCTCTGCTCTTCAGCTCTTCTCAACAGTCTTCTTCTCTTGAAACTGCTACCTAACTATTGAATAAATACGAGCATCGAGTGTTGAGCATGCATCTTGGAGACTAGTAGGAGAGGGAGCGGACAGCTGAGGGTTACTGCTACTAAACAATCAGTTCAGGAAACCTCGTTTAATCTGTACTAAAACCGTACCTCAAATACAGTTGATGATACACAGTAAACCTGAGGTATTCCGTAACCCGTGCTGCTAAAACAGAGGGATGAGACTTGGTCCCACTGAACGCAATTAACAGAGAATGGTAAGTTTGTTGTCGCGACTATACATTCCGAGTCCTAAATGGTTACTCGTCACCGGATGTATCCTGGCTTGCTGAAAAAGTATTGCCTTGCACGCTCAGCACTGCACGTGTTGATTGCACTTTGATTTGTCGATAGGCAGATTCTAAGTCGGACAAACAGGACGCTCTACTTAAACATCTACACAGATGTGAAGCTTAACAAAATTACATAATTTTTATCCCAAAATATTAAACTACTTGTGCAGACAGTAGTGTCGACTCTACTTTCAATCATTCCTGACTTGCAGGGCTCATATCATTGTCCTGGTTTTCTCTTCGTTTATTGTGAGGAACAATAGTAAGGCCACTAATTACATTTTGATTCCAGCCGTTTCCTTAGGAAGATTTGATTTGGAAGGAATAACAGCAGACTTTCATAAAATATACCATGATTAATACTATTTTACACGATACCAGTTATTAATTATATCAAAAACATATCTGTGACCTTAACCTGGATCACTACTGTGTAACTACACCCTGGTAATTTTTTTAAAGTTTGTTACATATAGAGCAAGTGATACAAAATACAATTTAAATAGTCAACATCGGTACACATTACAGTTACTACGAAAAAACTTTTCTCGAAAGCTTCACAAGTTCTGACCCAGCTCTGAAAGGTGATATGGTAGACATGGTCTTGTTTATGCAAAACATACATAAAGAGTATTGAGAAGGATAAAGAATTTTGTTAACAAAGTATGAGAATAAAAAAATTATGAAGGCTTGTCTTCTTTCTTTACAATTCGAACAATATCAGCATTTAACGATTACCTCTGTAAACGAAGTTGTATTGGTACCAATGTACAAAAAATATCTATATTTTAATTCGATTTATTGTAAAACATCAATTCAGCGTCACGATGTATCACATCAAACTAAACATCAACGTTTTCTTGACTATAAAACTGCTACTTGAGATAACTTGAAATTGTGAGTCATATAGATTAAACCATACGTTAGCGCTACAACAAGGCGCCTTTAATTAGTTATATGTGATGGTCCAAGTTGCAAACAGTCTCTTAAATTGATGAAAGCAATAATAATACTTCTCAGTCTCTAGCGCCCTCGTAGCAAGAAAGAATGAAACGCAGCTTTCCCTTATCGTTTCCAGTTTCTAGTGAATAGCTGGATGTGTGGAATATTTTTACAATTTTCCGTGTTGTACGAAACATTCCATCAGTATCGTCTCAGACTTCACGCGTAATCTGTGTACCATGTTGCGATTTTAAAGAAACTCCTTGTCCAGTTAACGATATGTAAACAATTTTTCTGTCTTTGTGCGTATATGTCGGCTTATGACATTATTACTGGATTGGTTTGGTAGAATAGTACAGATCGCAGATTGCAGAATAAAATTTGTTACTAATAAATTGATACTTTGTCCAAAGTACTGATTGGCCTGATGTGATAGGTCTCCTAAAAACATTTCACTTTAATAGATTGATAGCAAGTTTAAGCAACATATTTTTATCCAGAGATGTTCCAAATCACAGGATTTTTTTTTTCAAGTTTTATCCAAACTTTATCGTTGTGTGAAGAGGAAAATTCTGTTCTTGTTGTTCATCATGCGCAAAAATTCGATAAGGATCAAATTTTCTAGAAAACAATGGACACTGTAGCCAACCGGAAGGCTGCATTTCTAAGAAACCTCTCAGACTTTTAAATGACTGAAAGTCTAGCCAAAAAATTGGCTAATATTAATTGAAATAATAAAAATCCAGATGTTACGAGTATTATCATTGATTTATACAGCATTCTAATGATTAAAACCGTTAAAAGTGGTTATATAAACGTCGTCTATCTGTCTGCTGAGACTCCAGCAGGTATCTCCTAAAAATTAAATATGTAAAATTAAAAAATATTAAAAATAATAATACACAAAATCATGATCGTTATAATCTAAAAAATACTCGTAATCTATTTCATACTTTATTTCAAATATTACATTTCAGTAAAGTTAACAAAATAATACTGTATACGTTATATTAATGGCAATCAGTTATTATTAGGTTGCTTAAAAGAGCAAAAACGTCGTCGTTGTGTTAGATAGTACTGGATTAAAAAGAAAACCAGACTGTACAGTCCACTACGAAAATCTGCCCGCTTGTAATTTACTATCTTCTTTTAAAACGCCACTAGTTGTGTTATTGTAACTTGTTCGTCATTTATTGCGTTCACAAACATGCAGTAATAAATCGGAATTCCGTACTACAAGCCTTGGCGGTACATTTTAAAACCAAACTAAGTGAACGAGGTGACCAACTAGCGTTTACTTATTGTAATGCTCCACAAACGATGGTTATACCAGTAACGGAAGCGGTCTGGATGCTAGTTCACAGGGTCGTGCTAATATCGAAATCAGTCCTTAGCGTACCATTAACTTTATTATCAACTGCATAAAAATGTTACAAAAACAATGGAAATTTGCTGCTCTAGACAGACAAGATCTACATGTAATGGTGTATTTAATAAATTCCGGCGTTGGTGCAGAAAGAACAGCAGGATAAATTTATGCATAACTTGTTCTACAATACTTTAATGTTACATTTCTGTTAAAGATACCGAAGACAACATGCCTCAGAAAAGCGCTTCTAACTCAAATTTCAATCATATCGTTTAGACATCCTTTTTTATTGCTCCATAAAATTTGTGAATGCAGATCTTTCAGTGGTTCAATAAATTGTTCGTAAGCCTTCCCGTTTTCGTGCTTCCCCAAACCTCCCTAGCCTGTGACACGAACTATTATCCTTCTTGGAAATGCCATCTCCTTCGTGCTGGACATAAAGCATGAAGGTATGTAGGTGGTCCGCAATAATTATCACGTAGTCCACACTTTTCCTTCGACCACTGCGACAGGTCACATTGTGTCGAGGAGAATGTCCCCCATACCATAGTACAGCCCAAGCCAGCCTGAGTTCTCGGCGCTGTGCATATTTCTGGTAGACGTTCGCCTGTAAGACAGCGTATCCGGACACAAAGTCTGGTGTAGCGAGGAACATGATTCATCTGACCAGACGACACGTTCCCATTGGTCCACGGTCCAATCTCGATGATATATTGCCGACTGCAATCATAATTGACGATGCGATTGGTCGACATGGGAACAACTGGAGGCCGTCTGCTACGGAGTATATGTTCAGCAATGTGCGCTGAACGGTGTAGTCCGAAACACTTGTGCCTGTACCAGTATTGAAGGCTGCCGTCAGATCTGCCACACACCACCGCTTATCTTGCTGTGCAGAGCGAGCAAGCCTCCTACATCCATGTTCTGTGATGAGTTGTGTCGACCACTCGTGGTTTTATCGTCCTGAGACTACTTTCTGTAGATGCTCACTATAACAGCACGCGAACAGCCCCCAGCCTCGCCGTTTCCGAGATGTTTGTTTCCATACACCGGGCCATAAAACTGCTCTTTGTCAAAGTCACATAAGTCTGTGGATTTCTCCATTTGCCACACATATCGTCGGTAGAATTGATCACCATATATCTCTGCTCCGCTTATATCTTCCTTTTCTCCATGAAGTATCCGCAACGTCACCAGGCGGCATTCAGTCTCGAGATGGGCAGTGGTCATAAGGTTTTGAGTTTTGACTCAGCAGTGTAAGCCATAAGTGTAGATCACTTCATTCACAAAGCAAATTTCTCTGGAGCATTTTTGTGATAAATCTATTGATTCTTAGATTATGTCGAAAGTTAAAAAGAAGGTTTGAAATATTGTAAATTCATTCAACTATTGTTAGTACGTATTATAACTTTGGAATCATTCTCTTAGGTCCTCAAATTGGTTCAGTAGGGGATCGAGGATAAACACGACAAGAAACAACAGCGCCTGTGTTATATGCAGTTTGAAACATCTAACACGTTGCTATCGTCTAAGAACACTATGAGAGATTTGGTAAAGAATTTGCTGAAGTAATGCACCATCATCTTTCCGACCATACAGGTGTAGTCCTACCGACAAAGCTTCTTTTACCACCAGAGCAGCCAGTTATATAGGATCTTCTAGTTATGTCCATGTACTAGTGTAGGTGGCTACGATGGGATATGTTTACCCATCCAAATTAACGTCTGCGAATATGAACTGGGGTTGTTTCCTGTTTTCTTCCGCAGTGTGAGCGTGCTCGTAAGTGTAATTGCAAGTATAGACGACGTGATAGTGTATATGCTTAGTGCAGCGTGTTGAGGATGAGACATGAAAGAAGGGAGAGGAGAAACCCATTCAGGCCTTCAGCGAGGGAGTCACGCAGCCTAAAGTCCCCATCTTACGCAAGAATCTATGCCCTGGCTCCATATACACTGCGGAGAGGTTTAGAATTCAACCCAGCACTTTGACGCACAATATGGGGACAAGTAGTTGTGCACCACCACCTGTCCTAGCCCTCCGGTCGAGACGGTGAAAATTTCTTCTGCGACCAGGACTCGTATCAGTTAACCCCATGTTAGCGCCGGGCACAGTAACATTGCCAGTCTGCCGGGCTCTACAAGGCGTCGAAAACCGTCAGACTCTCTTTACGAGAACGACTAAGGCATTTACGTATTGTAAGCCGATTACTACGTCACGTAAGCGGCCATTTTCTTGGGATTTCTTGTTAAGGTATCACGCAAAACTACTGAAACGATTTGGATACGGTTCACTCAGGATCTAACTTAAAAACTGCGCTAAGTCTTTTGAATCTACTAAACACTGGACGGAGCGATAAAAAAAACAATCTCTTCGTAACCTGAACAGATAGGCGTAAAGGATCACACTTCATCAAAGTACACATTTCACTCCGTATTAATAATGTTGTTGACTAAGCAACTTTGGTTATTTAGTAACGGGGCACTCGGGATAGTGATATAAATTATTAAAAGCTAAATTTAGCCCTTCTGAAGCGGGCAAACATTCAAGAAATTTATATCTGTGGAATTTGAGATGCAAGCGGGCTAAGTTTCCGAGAAACCGATAGTGCAATCCATTCTATAGCTACTCGTGCATTTTTTGTTTTTTGCTTATGGTTTTACGCCTCGTCCACGTCGAGGTCATTAGAGGTGGGGAAAAAACTGGGGACAAGGAACGATATGAAATTTGTCCATGGCATTTTGATGAAAGCATCCCGGCACTCGCCTGGAGTGATTTGGGGAAACCATTGAAAATCCAAATCTGGATGCCCGGACGGGTATTCGAACCCAGGTCCTCCCGCTACTGGTGCAGCCGGACGGCAAGTGCAGTTTAAAGTTAATGTGTGACAGTGCGATTAGTGTCAGAGGGGCAGCGGTTGTGTTCCCTGTTTTGTGTCTATCTGCCGGGATCTGTAGCGTGGGTGTGGGAAGCAGGATGGAGAGTGCGGTGCTGTACAGTACGTGTTGGCGGGCAGCGATACCCGCCGTGATAACCGCGCGGGCGGCTCGGCTCCGCAGTGACGACGAGTGCTCATTCACGGCCGAGATAACGCGCCCGGCCCCTCCGCACCACGTACAACACACATTTTACCAAAAAAGGGAAAAATCAACGGCTTTCATACTGTTACTTGGCTCGCAGGTATGAAGCATCAAAGTTTCATTTCATTTCATTTTGTCGCAATGGAGTACAAGCTCCGGTGCCAATTTCCCTACTCACCTTGGCTTGAAATTTTGCAAATTTCAGTCCTAAACTCTCTTACTGTTCCAGGTAAATTATCCAACACTTCCGCCGGTAATTTATTCCAGCATCTGATTCCTTAACTACAAAAGAAAATTTTCCCATACACTTAAGCTTGAAATCAATTGCCAGTGTGTGATCTTTTCCTAATTCTTCTCACAATATCTATACACGCTTCGTCGCCAGTATATGCCATGACTATTACCACTACTCTCTTCATCCTCTTCCTGTCTTCCAATGGCTTCCAAAGCATATAGTTTATCATATCAGTTACTGATTGTGTTCTGCGTAATAAACAAATAGGGTTGCCCTGTTTGTATCCCCTCCAAATCCTGTATTTTATACCCATAACGTGGGTTCTATGCAGCCCCATAATATACAAGCAAACGTCTAACTAAAGTTATGTAACCCAATTCTCCCGCTCGCCTGATCAGTATCAGGTACCTGGTCTAGGAAATGAACCTCTTCCCACTGAGTTTTCAAGCCTCCAGTTAATGTCTTCAACAAACAAATCCTCCTTCACCTTATAATCATACCAAACCTTCATTTCTGTATGTATGTACCTAGCATGCTGACTCGTTTAGGCACATATCTTTATTTCAGCAGTAATATACAGTCGCCGGTATTAAATCCTCCTAAACTCGTTTCTTCTGCTCTCTGTACATTTCATTTATTTCATATGTACTTTTCGCAATCAAATTTGAATAATTGCCACAAAATAATCTAGTTTGAACTTTTTCTACTTCGTTTTGACGAATGTGTAGCAGAATTGTAATGTACATTAATAAAATTGGTTTTGTTTTTAGACTTAAAAGTGTAAACATTATTTTTTTTTTCATTTTAACATCCAATATTATCAATCATTATCATCGTTAGACGTTACCGCTTTTTCTGGTTGTCCAACACATCTCCTTCATTGTTTGTCGGCCACTCCAAGATTTCTCCTCCACCACTTGTCTCCAGACAACTCTTTTCGCCTCTACATCTTTCTTTGCTTCCTCCATCCATCTTGCCAGCGAATTTTCAATTGGTCTCCTTCCCTTCCCACTGTTGAAGAGAGCTAACTTCGGCGACCTCCCCTCCTCCATCCTCATAACATGCCCCAGCCTCTACAGTCGCCTCTTTATTAATAACTCTTCCAGTGTTTCAACTTCTAATCTCTCCCTGATGTTTTAATTTCTGATTTTATCTTTCCTTGTGACGTTACCTATACCTCTCAGAAACCTCATCTCCACCGCCTGTAATCTGGTAATATCTCTCTTTGTCCAAATCCGGGTTTCAGAGCCATTGGTCAGTATAGTCTCGTGATATGTAAACAAAATTTCGACTTCTTTGGCAATGTTCCGCCTCCAAATTAGATTCTTTATCTAATGATACAATAGTCCACTCTTCCATATTCACTACCATGTTTCTTCTTCCATCTTTCCGTTGGTAGTTATCTTGCTTCCTAAATACACACTACCGATTCCAATTTCTTGCCGTCGAGTAAACATAATTTGATGGCCCAGTGTTACTAGCTATCTTCATTATCTTGGTTCCTATTATTAGTATAAACATTAAATTAGAAAAAAATTAAAAGTATTCTCAAAACTTATTCGTTTTTTGATACATTGGTACATAGTAGTTATTCGGGAAAAAAACCTTACAATAAGTTAATTTTCAATAAGAATGAATGAAATTGTAACATTTATATCTAAGAAAATATCTTTTTGTTATCATATACAGTTGCCCCATATTAGTGGAAACACTGCACCCAGTTATTTCAGAACTTAGAAGAAGTATATAATTAATGTTCCCATCGAATCGGTGCACATATCCATCTCAGAGGGATGCAGCATCGTACTGATAAGTGGGCTCATACTGCCAAGTTAGTAGTAAATTTAACTATATCGTGTAATCACTGAAATAACATCACATACCCTCTCAATCCGTAGAATTTAAGTTTTAAAAGACTTCAAAAAAAAAGGAGGAGGTTCTCAATTCATGTGTTTTTTTATGTACGTTCAGCGATTTCTTCGCCAATTACGAACCGATTTAAACGAAATTTTTTTAGTGGACAGGGTGTACCTCCAAAGTGGTCCTATATGAATTTCATTGAGAAAGCACCCCTTCTACTACTTTACACCCCTTAAGTTTTTAAAAAAATCCACATTTTTTATCCGATTTCGATGGACCTTTAGACATGTATAGTCAAAAACAAATAGAAAAATACTGTCAACTTTTGGTTTAAAAAAACTGAACCCCTCTCCCCATATCCACCACCTTAAATTTGTCAATGTTCTTTATACAAAGCTACAGTCGACACCGTTTGACCGAGTACCATGAAAGTTGGCGCTTGTATGTATTTTTTCAGGACGAATATTTCTGACCAAAAATAAAAAACCACACTCTCTCCCCATTAAACCGCTTAATTTTTATACAAACCCACAGTTTTTATCTGATTTAGATAGAACGTAGCACACTTTTACAATAAAACAAAGAGAAAAATAATGAATTGAAGTCTTCACGGGTGTACCGCCGGATAGTGTTTTGAAAAAACGATATTTCGACGACTAGCTCCGTTGTCTTCATCAGGTGTCGAGACATACGCACTTGCGGGCCAAGGAAGTTAATATTCGGCCGTTTGTGGCGGCTTCTGAACATGCGTGCCACGCTCTCTGCGTAGAGTTGCCAAGGCTGGTTCCAAAACTATGAAGACGACGGAGCTAGTCGTCAAAATATCGTGTTTTCAAAACACTATCCGGCGGTACACCCGTGAAGACTTCATTTCAAGCATATCGGGGTATGTCAACTTTTGGTTTGCAAAAACTGAATCCCTCTCCCCGTTTCCAGCCCCTTAATTTTTGACAATTTTCTTTTTAAAAAGCTACAATCGATACCATTTGACCGATCTTTATAAAAGTTGGCACATATATGTATTTTTTATGGAGAAGATTTCTGACAGAAAATTCCAAAAATTCTCCTTTTACACCATTTAATATTTGTATAAACCCACATTTTAATTCGATTTCGGTGGAACTTCGCACGCGTATACTTTAAAACAATGAGAAAAAGAAAAATACTGTGCACATTACTTTCACAAGAACGCAAACCGTACCCTCCTTTCTACCCCTTTAATTACTGTTAATGTTTCTTATATAAAGCTACAGATCTGATTTTGAAGGAAGTATGCACATGTATACTTCAAAACAAACAGAAAAATACTGTCTACATTTGGTTTAGAAAAGCCAAACCCCTCTTCCCCTTTCCATCCTCTTATTCTAAAAAAAAAGCTACAGTTTCTATCCGATTCTGAAGGAAATTTGTACACGTATACTTTAAAGTATACAGAACTATTGTGTTTAAATTTGGTTGCAGAAGCCCAACCCCTGTTAAGTGCTATTCTCACCTCACCTAATTTCCAATTTTCTTTAAGATACCGACAGATTTTATCAGATTTCGATGGAAAACTGCACATGTATACTTAAAAATAAATAGAAACTTAGTATCTACATTCTGTTTACAAAATCCAACCACTCACTCCCCTACCCAATTTAATTTTCACAAATGTTCTTTACACAAAGCTACAGTTTTTATCTGTTTTCGATGCCACTTTGCACATGTATACTTTAAAACAAACAGAAAAATATTGTATATACTAGCTTTACAAAAACCAAACTACTCTTCGCCTCTACACCCGTTAATTGTTTTTTTTTATACATACCTTCAGTTTTAATCTGATATTGATAAAAGTTTACACACGTACACTTTAAATCAATCAGAAAGGGCCGTCTACATTTGATATACAGAAGCCCAATCTCTCTTCCCTTTACTCCCACCCCTTTTAATTTCTAATGATCTTTACAAAAATCCATAGTTTTAAATTCCGTCAAAACTAATTAAGCTAAAGTCATGGCAGAATATTCATAAAATAAATCTGTCCTAATGTCTCAACATGCACCTCAGATTTTAACTTGGACCCCAAGCTATCACGTTGTGAAAACAAATTAAAAATCTATATTTTCTGTGTGATGCCGAAACAAACAGGATATTCCATAGACAGATTTGTGTATGTGGTATGTATTAATCCCCAAATGTTACATGTTTCGATTATCGAGCGGCAGCTTATACTGATGTTAAATTAGGTTGAAAGACAGCCTGGACCAAAATGTTACCCGAGATTCCTTAACACAGCATCCAATTCACGTTCTGGAAGTTGTTGGGGTATATGATGACAGATATTTTTTTTGGGAGCAAGACCTTTAAGCACTGAGCTAACAGGTGGTTCGCAAAATGAGAACTGCTGCGGCATATTTAAATACAAAAAAAACTATAATACCACTAACAAATAAAATAATTTTTTTTAAAACCGCCTGCAAAAAAAGCACACTAAAAAGTTTAAAATAATTTTATACCTTGCTTAATATGGACAATATTTTACATTACTGTTAGTGAAATTTTACATTAATTAGTTATTTTTGGAGTTGCTGAAGGCCAAAGCAAGAAAAAAAAGATAAAAACAATAATGAATAACAATAATACATAAAAATCATGTTACTAATTACCTACAATTAATGTTATAAATATGTATCGACAAACTGAAATATACACATGATACGCCGATATTATACTAACTGTAAAACATTTACTGCATGATGCAGCCTCCCAACTGACACTGTAGCGCCAGACATATGCCTGGACGACCAACGAGGCCAAGCCACAGATTAAAATACTTTCTAATTTGTTTTCCTAAACTGTCTCCCGCAATAACACTATCTGCCTCACGACATGCTGTAAAATATTTGGAATTTTTGTTCGTACACCCTGTTTCGCCTCTATCACCAAATGAAGTTCAACAATTCGATCTTCGTGATGTGACTGCTGGCACTGACTCCAAATATAACTAATTAATGTAAAAAATTTAATAACAGTAACGTAAAATATTGGATATTTAGATTTTCTTTCTTCTAAGCATGGTATAAAATTATTTTAAAATTTTTAGTGTGCTTTGTTTTATGTTTTTAAACAATTATTTTATGTTTCCTCTTGTCTTTTTGGCAGCTCCACTTTTTTGTATGGCAGTGTTATTTATGGTCGCGACAGTAGATAATAGCATATTTTTAGCTTTTATGGTATTTGATGATTATCCAAGGAAAATTAAAAGGTCAATGATGAAATGGAAGATGTCCACTGCGATAGTTGAACCAGATTGAGCAAAAGACAAACCGGGCAATAGCGCAATAATGCTGCGAATGAGAAGATCGGAACCGCGCGAGGTAGATTGCATGCGTATCAATAGATGGGTCACCAACTATCAATCCTGGAAAATGGTCGATAGAGGAATTTAATAAAACCGCAAGTGTGCGATAACGCATGGGGCGAGCGAGGGTTCGAATCCCCATCCAACCTTCTTTGTTTTTGATTTTACATGATTTCCCAAAATCAGGTGAATGCTGAGATTGTTGCATGAAAAATGCCATGGCCGAATTCCTTCCCTTCCTGATCTTTGTCCTCAATCCTCTTCAAACTCTAATGAACTGGATGTCGGCGAGATGTGTACACAAAACGAAAAAGGGGAAAGAATAAAGACAGATGAATAGTACCATCGTTACGGCAATAGAGAAGCGGTATACAGGATTTTTTGTGTTTTGATGACAGTGGAGTGGAAGAACATAGGTTTCCTTCTTCATTTCTATACTACTGAGAAAGTTGTATTGATTTTCCATCTACCGTAAAAATGCTTTCATGATACTATGTGTACTACACAATTTTTAAAGTGGACTGGTTCAGATTTGCGCTGATTGTATATAGCGAAAGTGTCAGCATGGTCAGCTATGGGAATAAAGCAATAAGAGAAAACAAGGTAGAGAAAATCATTAATGGGATCAACCAAGACGTTCCCCGCTGACCACATTACTGTTTATGAAAATAGCATCACCCAAAAATAATAGGTTGAATCACAGCAAATTTGGAGGATGTGTAGAACAGCGCAACAGTAATAAGTGATTAAGACTGTGGAGTGTTTGCGTGCACGTAGGCACAGCAGCGCTCTCTTTCGAATGATCGCACATGTCAGTGTTACGCCACTCTCTGAGGATGCAGAGCCGTCAGACGAAATGGGAGTTCAACTGAGTGCCTGTAGGCCTCGTCGACATCAACATGAGCGTGTGAATTCGATCATGGGAGAATGATTGGTCTCGGGGAATAGGGTTTGTCGTACAGTGGTATTACGGCTTGTACGGGACAAGCTGCTGCGATAGTAATGCTTGTGTGGAATCAATGGATAAAACAGGCTCTCCCTCAGCGACTAGCCTGTACTAACCACACATCGTAACCACAGCGCGGGATGACCAACATCTTGTCCACAAGGCCGTAACCGATAGAACAGCTTCCTCCACAGAATTGACTCGAGATTGTAGCACTGTAACTGATGTGGACGTGTTCGCATCGACGGTTCAACTCCGTGTGTAGAGGGCTGGACGGCCGCGCGTATGATATTGCATCGGTTTCTATTGACTCGAAACCGTCAACGCCTCAGATTGCAATGGGCACGAGAACTCCGTGACTGTCGTTCTGGCAAAATGAAGTGTTTTAGGACGAGTGTCGATTAATATTTTCCTACAGTGATAGCCACGTACGTGTTAGGAGCAACGCTGGTGAATGTAATCGGTTAGACTGGATGATGGATCTTCATAGTGGAGAAACGCCAAGTACGATATTTTGGATCGCCATAGACTATAAACTGCGGTGTCATTCCTGCGTACTAAGGGCAATATAAACAGCAACCGCTACATCAGAGAGGTTTTAGAGCCTGAACCGTTTCCCCTCCTGGTGGCATCTTCACATGTCAGGTTTCAGTAGGACAATGCTCTGCTACATATGGCAAGGAACGTGCAAAACTATCTTCGAAAAATCTCTGGTACCACTGCTTCCCTTGCCGGAACATTCGCATGAAATGTAGCCCATCGAACGTATCTGAGTTGGTCAGCAACTTGTCTCTTGTCGTCCATTTGAAACCATTTAGACGTCACTGAATTGTAGATTGGGCTGGGATTATCTAGCAGACAGACTATGTAGGTTTCATTTATGAGTGCTACGAGATACTTCTTCCACCAAGCTATTTGGACTGCACTGACAGAAGAGATGAGATTTGAGATATTAGGTACTGTAATAATGCTTATATGGATTCTTCCTACCCATGTACCATTCGCGTTTGGAATGTAGAGAGTTTGTTTTTGGTACTCACAATTTTCTAATTGCATTACACATTGATATAAATTTGTACTCTTTAAACGGTGGTTAGTTTAGTGAATGTGTCCAGGAGCTAATGGCAATGGATCCTACCTTAGAAGCTCAAGGTCTCCGGCTGTACTCCCAGTTAATGTCTAGATTATTTACATACTCTTAAAGAGAACAATCATTTATTTCTTTTTTTATGGCTTTACTGTTAATTAACTTCAATGTTATTAGAAGTGGAAGAGGACTGTCGGTAAGGAACGGGAAAATTTTTTACCAATACTTTTGAAAGAACGATCCCGGCATTCGCCTGGAGAGATGTCGGGGAATAATGGAAACCGAATTCAGAATGGTCGGATACTGATTTGAACTTGCGTCTTTCTGCATACGATGCCAGAACGTTACCGCTAACCCAATGGTCTCGGTACACTCCTGCGGTGAAGATTGCTCTGTGGGTGGCCTTCCACGCTTAACTGGAGGAAAGCGATTGCCCGCTCTGCCTCTGACAACTCTCTTAGCACACATTCAGCGGGAGGGTTCAAACAATCTTCGGATTATGGACAAGTTTTAAGACCTTAAAAACAAAAAGTTCAGTTGCGACCAACGTTAGAATTAATGACTTGGGTATGTGTTAACGGATAGGTTAATGTAAATTCACCCAACACTTAGTGACGAAAAAATGCAAATAAACAAAAAGTTGCGCCGCATTTCATTACGACCTCCAAGAGGAAAAGAAGCGGGCATTTCTCGCAGTGGACTGAACCCACGTGACGATTACGGCGGGTTTAACGCACGCTAAGCGAATCACCTCCATTTCCTCGCCTCGTCTAATGACAGACTTCCGAGACAGACTACGTTATTTCGTCTCTCCTAATGGTACAGGATAACCTACAATCCTGGACACATACTCAAAATTAGTTTCACCGAAGGGGAAGACTTTTTAAACGAATTCCGCTGACACCACGTACACTGAAGATTCCCTCAGGTTGCCACATAACGGCAGAGCGCAGACGCTATCTGATCTCCATGCTGCAGTGTCCAGTTGCGATATCTGTACGTCTCCGTGCGAACTAGGTCTGTTAGTCAAATGTAGCCGTTATGGCGGATTTAGGAGAGCAATTGTGATCTCACTACATAATTTCCCATCTCTACTACGTAGTTTCAATTCTTTCATGGTAAACCTTTTCCTACAAATCTCTGACAAGTTTGTATAGTCATTGCTAGTGTCCGTGAACAGACACAGTGAATTTTGTAACAAAATTGTTCTGAAAGAATCCATCTGCGTATTTACTATATAACTCAATTTTGGCGGATTTGTAAAGTTCCTTTCAACCCATAAATCTGAATTCTACTTAATTCCCGTATTTCTGCTGGTTTTATTTAGTAACGCGGAAGGCATGTAAGTGGCATGATCAGGCCTAACACTCGAAAGAACGCGGACTCGATCACTTGTCCGGCCATCCTGTTTCAAGTTGTCCATGGTTTTCCATAATCACTCCACACGAATACCGAAGCGATTGCTTCATAAGAACATGGCCTGATTCTCTCCTACTCCTTGCTCATAATCCTGTACCGATTCTATTGATGATAACATTTACAAGCAAACTTCTTAAGGGCATAAGTTTATTTTCTCCTGTTCGGTGTTAACCAGGTGATTTCTTTAAGTGTCCCATTACTAGTCAAGGCTTCTTACCTACGCGGAAGGTAATCGCGTCATTATCGGAGTGTTTGTACGGAAATTACTTGTGACATTCTGAGTACACCTCAACTTTTATTAAATTCGCGTGTCTAAGTATAGGCTAATTGGAACGTTTGTACAATTTTGTAATTCAAGGTTTCTACAGTGGTAGTAGTACTTTTCGTCTGAGGGATAATATAAGTTTGTAGACTGTAAATTTTTAAGTTGGTAGTATTTCGTGTCGCGGAATTGCAATGACGTAACCGACCGGGTATGTTCCTTGAAGAAAGGAGTGTCGGCTTTCATTGCGTGGTGCAGGCAGGGACTGTGTGCCGACTGTAAACGCTTTAAACTTTGCCACTATTCGAACCTCTACTACGAGACGAGGAGGCTTCCCAAGCCTTCTCTGAATTACACAGGTCCATCTTCATGACCGTGAGGGGAAGAGTTATGTTTCAAACGAAGAAGAGAGAGAAAGGAAAAGACCTAGAGTCAAGAAGAGAGGACGCGCACAGTAATACCGGAAAGCGACTCGCCTAAAACTGAACTCAACAAAGAAATAAAGAAGCGGCGTCGGGAAGAAAGAAGACAACAAGTACAGATTAAACAATCTTGCGAAAGCAGAGCTGAGTAGTGAACAGTCACTTCAACTGCCCCGGTGAGTATACTGCAACCTGTGGTTTTCAGTGCACGATAACGAAAGACCCGAATGGCTGAGGACCCGCCTCGTCGCCGCCACGTGGATCCCCATGGGAACACGCGAGGCAGGCTGAAGATGCTTCTCGCTGAGAGTTCCTACCTCCCCTTCAACTCATTCTTCTGCGTTCCAGCTCTGTGGAGGGGTTTGTTGCTTGGTAGACGAGTAATTCGCTAGAAGACAATGAGGGGGAATGAGCTCAGCTCGTGTATGCCCGATGATCTATCTTCGAGCTAGATGGAGGCATCACATTTTAGTTGCAAATGCAACGAATACGATTATTGAAAGATAGTTTTCACGGATTTGCAGTCGTATATTTTCTTGAAACGATGGCAACGTTTCGACAACTTGCATTTATACGTCGGAAAATTCTTCATCTACTACAGTCATTGATACGGGAAAGGATTTTTTTATACGTAATATATGACTGTTAGTTTTAACATCTAGTATGGACAGTTAACGCATATTCCGCAATGTTTTGTTGATTACTTGGAACAACATTCACCGCTCGCGATACACTGTCGAAAGTATGTTTAAGTAAAATGAAGGCTCTTTGTGTCTGCAGTTTATTTTAAGCTCTATTTATTTTACTTACCCCACTTATTTTACATCCATTTATCTAAAAAAAAAAAATTGTTTCATTTTACAATTCTTAGGATGGTTATTCACTTAAAAACGTCAGAGAGATAGTTATTGTATGTTGGAATTACTTGTTATTCTTCTATGTAATTAAGTGATTCGAAGATTCGAATATAACTTCCCCCCCCCCCCCAAATTTATTACACTTTTGATTGCTGTGGACTGATGCTGTGGTTTTGATTTTCAGCAAATCAAACTACTTTGATTTGGCTTACATGGTTCAGCTGAACTGTGTCAAATTTGTTGACGTGAAAATTTCTTCAAACACCGGTACAGGGTCATGAAAACTATTCATTTTGAAACGAATAGTATTGAAAGACTACTGGAGGGAGGTCTATGGGGTGAAAAGCGTTTTATTGAGAAAACTTGATTGGGTTAAGTGTTTTAGCTGACATCTCTACTGCCCCGCGGGAAGAGACGCAATGTCCACGTAATGAAAAGGGCGATTTAAGCTTACCGCGCGACATTAGAGGTCAAATCCTGTCCTTTTTGCGTGAAATGGGGGTAAATAATATCACTTAATATGGAACAATCTACGGTGAACATTTCAAGACCATTTCAAGATCGTTTCGAAAAATTGTGACCCTTTGTAAGAGAAAATGTTATAATATATGGTAAGAAAGTGAAAGCAGAACCAGCGGAATGTAGGTAAGGTTGAGTCAAATCTCCTTGTAAATTAGGGGAGGTCAGCTTTACTGACTGAGGACAGCCAGGGGGTCCGCAAACTCGTTGGTACCTAGTGTTGCGGGGAGGGGAGTTACGACAACGGAACTGCCTCCGATGGACGTGGACTGCCCAGAGGATCACAATGATACCACAGTCGATCAGCGTGGCGTATATTACCTCTGAAAACCTTCTCTGAAACACGTGTTGTGCAGCTAAGTACTGAGTAGTAGTTTCCTTTGTGTATCTAGATACAATTGTTAACAGTAAGTACCTAAATAAAATGTTATAAACAATATTTATTTTTTCATTCGCTGTTTGGCTAAATAAAGACATGTTCACGTTAAAATTTGCGGTAGTATATCTGACTACTACCTACTCCGATTTTTTGTTACTGGTGCGTTTCGTCGTGTGGATTGCCATTCTCAACAAGCAGCAAATAACGTAAGAGAGAGTGGTAGTGGTTACGATCGGCGTTATAGAAGCGAACATGCTTTGTGCTTAGTGCACTTTGCTATTTTTTTAGCGCGTAGTATTGAGTGCAGAAATAAGTATCATATCAACATTCGCCCTTGTTACTACGGAATTCGGTTAAAAACGAAAATAATAGAAAGTCAGGAACGAGATTTAAGTATCCCGTGAGACGTATGCTGGCGCTTTAATACGTTCGGCCAAACCGAGTGGTCGATATTGCGGTAATGAGACAATGCGTCACGCAACGAGAATAGAAAATTAGGCTCATATCGATTGACAGGGAATAATGGTGTCGCTAGTATACTACTGTAGTGTGTATAGCAGCTGCAGCATTAGAGGAGAAGGCAGCTACGGGGGTTTTGATTTTCCTTCGGGCTTTACGCCTCGTCGACAAGCTTGGGAGAAAGGGGACGCTAAGAAAAGAAAAGGAATTCTGTCATGGCCTTCTCAAGGAACAATATTGACATTAGCGTGAAGTGATTTCGGACACTATTCTAAACAGAAATCCAGACGGCTCGAAAGGGATTTGAACCCGTGCTCTCCCGAATGCTATGCCGGACCGCTTTCGTCATCCACCACGCTAGGTGCTGCTACTTAATATTAGTATTCTTTTTCAATTAGAAGAGGGAGGCATTATGTTTAATTTATTTTTTCAATACTGTGTGTATAAAACTCCTTTAAGACCACAAAGTCTATACCAATATTATTCAGATACGAGATTTCCCTCATTTTCGTTGAACGACTATGGTTAAATTATTTTAACACAAAGTCTCCTCCTCCCATCCAGAAAAATATTTTTTTTATTAGTGAATTTTTGACCACTTCAAGTTGGCTCTACTGCTTGCTGCACCATGATCGTTTAACTGGATTGAGTCCTGATAGTGGAAGAAATTTTCCTCATCAGGACTTAGCCGGTAGGGTAGGAGAGGTGATGTTGCACAATGTCTAATAACCAGATTGTGCACCAAAGTCCTGGATTAAATCCCAAACCTCTCTGCAATACGTATGGAGTATGTTAGTAACAACTCGTAAGGCATTATTGGCCGGGTCACCCCCAGTAGTTCGCCCGCCGTTTGAGATAGTTTCATTTTGCAGCGCATGCACCTGTCGTGGCTAAATAAACTAACCCTATGGATAAAGGGAGGGGACCAACTGTTAGCGGAGAATCCAAACCACGCAACCATTCTGCCGTACTTCACATTAAACAGCTAACTGTGAGGGTCCGGTTAAGGGCCTATCAAAATCCTCGCTTCGACAGGGATTCAAGCCGGTAGACGTCTTTCCACTTAACCACCAAGTATTGCGTATGGAGTGAAAGCATACGACACTGCTGACGGCGATTCGTTCGTCCGATGGGGACGTTAAGCTTTGATGGCCCCTTCTTCCCAGGCGTTGCCCTGGAGGGGTAAACATCCTCCCTCCATGGTAGCATTCACAAGAAGAGAGAGAAGTGAATCTTTTTAATCTTTATTTCTATGTCGTAAAGTATATTACAAAATGTGAGAATAACAAAGTAGACTAATATTGATAAAAATTCTTCTCGTGTGTTCTGCCGGGTACGCTCCACCATACACGACGTTTAGAAAGGCTTCATCAGGTGAAGTGGTGGGTCGAAGTTAATACTGCGACAACTATCATTGACTGATACTAATATTACCGAGCGTGGCGGCTGAGTGGTTAACGCTCTGGCCTCGCATTCGGGAGGACACAGGTTAGAATCCCCATCCGGGTATCAGATTTGGGTTTTCCATGGTTTCCCAAAATCACTCCAGAATAATGCCTGGATGCTTCATTCAAAAGGCCATGGCCGATTTCCTTCCCGTTTCTTGCTCCAGTTCCCACCCACCTAGAATGACCTCGACGTCGACGAGGTGTAAAGCCATAAGTAAAAAAAGTGATACTAATATTAGTGTTCTGATCACATTTTTGTCATACCGCTACTTCCTGCAAGGGGGGGGAGGGGAGTAGGGGTCTGAAAGTGGGGGGTAGATGGTGTACCAAATTCTCTAACTAGTACGTAAGGTAAAGGTAACTGTCGCGACGTTCCGTATAGTAGTTTAAGGAGTAGAATTTCATATTCCCGATGTAAAATTCAGTAGCAGGAACAGTCAGTACCACGCTCGCGGCACATTCTTGTCCTGTCTTGGGAAGAAACTCCCTGAAACTCATTGGATATCAGGCTGAGTAGGCCTTGGAAACCATTGCATACGTTCGTTTCAAACAAAATTCCTTCGTTTTCAGGGATTGGCGTACTCTTCCTCCTTCTAAGAAGAGGCGAGGGATTCGACTCGCCTGGAGACAGTGGTGTCCACCTGCCGTTCCCCTGCCCGCGCGCTGGTGCAGCTGGTTGCGGAGTGACGCTGCACTTGGCGAGCAGGCCGCCGCCAAATGAGTGACGAGCGACGCAGTGCAGCAGGCGGCCGCTGGCACAACAAGCAGTCGCACGCTCAAAGCGCGGCGCGCCTTTGCCGAGCGCTGTTTTTTGCACTGCCTCTCTGGGTGGCAGAATGGAAGTGCCACCGCGCACTGCGGGACGTTGGCTGCGTGCACGCGTTTTAGGTGCGATTAAAACAAAGGTACTCGTTACTGGTGACAATACATCAATCGGAAACAACTTAGCTAAGACCGGTTAGCACTAGAGATCAGGTCAGGCCAGATCAAGTCAGGGCAAAGATCAAAATCGTTTTACGCGTAATAGAATCAGAGGATTCTTACTGCTCAGTTCGGTCAGGTCAGGGCAAGGCTGGTCAACATGGAGGTCACGCCGCCACCGACCAACAACGGTCAACACCGGAGCGCTGCTGGCCTGAGTTGCTTGGACCACTGGTGTGACCGTGCAACAGTCAGGTCAGGTCAGATCAACGTGGACAACGTCTCATGGCTTATTCGGTGTTTTATTGAATTGTATGATTTTACTGATAAAAATATTGCGGGTTTTCCTACAAAACTATACTATGAATAGAGATCACAAGAAACCTACAATGTAACCAAATAAAAATTATAAAATTGCACAATATTAACCAACAAGTAGAATTATCATAGGAAGTTAGTTATTTCATGTTAATCATTATCAACTAGAAATATGTCAACATTATCGGCCTTTAGTTACGTTTGCACTACAAATACCAAAATAACCTACACCTTACATATTTTGAAAGTTGTGAGCAAAATAAACAAAAGTTTCCATTTTACGGTTACTTATCGTATACTGACATAATTTTACATATAATGTTCAATAAGTGTATTCGATTCTAAAGTATCTATGATAACTTTAATTATAACTGAACGATAACTTTAGCATTGCCCGCAGAAACGATGCTCGGCGTTCGAAAGCCGTGGAGTGGAGTCCGCTACGTAACCTGAAAAACCGAATTTATTTTTGTGCCAACGGAAACCTGTAAGTGAGAGACCGCAGTCATACTGTCCGATTCTTTTCTTATCTTACCTCCTCAAGTGTCGTCGGCGTAGACGTAATTAGAGGCGAGAAAGGAGTATGGATAAGAAACAAGAAGGAATTTAGCCATGGCCTTTTGAAGGAATCAACCCGGTATTCGTCTGGAGTGATTTGGGAAAATCGTGGGAATCTTAAATCTGTATGGCTGGATTGCCGGACGGGGATCTGAACCCGCTACCTTCCGACCGAGCGTTGTGGGTGAACGGTTAACGCTCTGGTCCGCATTCGGGAGGACGCGGGTTCGACTCCCTGTCCGGACATCCAGATTTGGGTTTTCCGTAGTTTCCCCAAATCACTCCAGGCGAATGACGGAATGCTTCCTTCAAAAGTCCAAGGCCAATTTCCTTCCCGTTCCTTGTCCCTAGTCCCATCCCGCCTCTAATGACCTTAGCCTTCGACGAGGCGTAAAGCAATAAGTAAAAATAAAAAAAAACCTTCCTTCTGAATGTGAGCCCAGAGCATCACCTCTCATCCATCACGCTGAGAGCCTGGTTCTTATTATTCTGGTGTACGTCAAGCAACAAGTCTTCCAAACACGTGTCATTACAAGCGCATGAATGGTACCATTCACAATATCTCCAACAAAATACTGCAGCAAGTAATGGACTGCCCTACTGCCGTCTGCAAATTTTTTTAATGAAATAGGTCATATGCAAATATTAAATTATGAATGGTATTCTTGTGAATAGTATTTACTTGGACATAGTAAGTATAAAATAAAAAAATGACTCTTCACTAATAAACTCAAACACTTTAAAAATAAGAAATTTATTTTATATAAATTCATTGTACTTTTACCCCTGGAGTACTTATAATTTCATAAGGAATACACTGCGGCGAACATTTTGAAAACTTTTCAAGATCGATAAAAATATATCAGGCAACATTGTGACACTTTGAAAGCCAAAATAACAAAAAAACAGGGTAAGAAAGTGGAAGCAAAACCAGCGGATAGCGGGCAGAGTTGAAGCAGAAGAAAGCAGAGCGTTAGAGGGCAACTAGGCGACCTTGATCTCGTTAGAGCCTAGCGGTTCAGCAGAGGGAGTTGCGGCAACGTAACCGCCTCCGACGCCTTTTTTGTCTAATGGCTTTACGCCTCGTCGACGCCGAGGTCTTCAGATGAGAGAAAGAAATGGAAACAACGAACGGGAAGGAATTTGGCGACGGCCTTTTGAAGGAGGCTTCGAAGCGTTTGGCTGGAGTGATTTTGGAAAACCCAAATCTGGATGCCTGTATGGGGTTCAGAACCCGTGTCCTCCCGCATGCGAGGTCAGAGCGTTACCGCTCACCCACCACCCTCGGTAACTGCCACCGATGGACGTGGACTGCGCAGATGAACACAGTCGATCAACCTAGAGTTTTTTTACTTCTGCAAACCCCCTCTGAAACACTTGTTGTTGCATTTAAATAATGGTTCTCTTCTGTAATAGAATAAAATGTTTAGCAATTAAACACTTAGTAACTGTTTGGCTAGCGTACTTAAATAAACTGTTAATTTATGGATAGTATTCGTTTTTTATCAGATAAAAAGAGACGTATTGACGTTAACACTTCCGGTCGTAACTCTGACTACTAACTAACTGCAATTTTTTAAAGCTAGCTATACAAACTATTATTTAAGTTAGTAAAAACTTCCAAAAGTACAGGCAGAAAGGTAGTTGGTCCTCATGAATCTAAATAGTTCATAACATCGGAACAATATAGTTATAACTAATTCTGATCTTTAATCTGTACCTGCAGCTACCAGTCACCTGTTAGCAATAGTTTGCATATCTAAAGTCTTTTTTATGTATGCGTGTTTGTATAAATGGTAAAACAACCCTCGCAATTTCGATTACGTGGGCAGCTCACATAGCGCATGTAATGCCAAAGACATAGGAATCATTGCTGCGTTGTTAATCAACATTCCAAGTTGTATATGTACATTCAGTCACTATCTTATTTAAAACAACAAGGTTTTTAGAAAGTGGAATAATGTTAAAAACACAATTTTTTTGTAATATTGTATCTACATCTATGCTGTACAGTTAGTGGGGTTCTTACCACATAAATAAATCTCTCCTCTGTACGTTGCACAGGAACAACGAAACAGAAGACATAGAGGCTTCGCTACGTCACGATATACGTTGACTACGTTGCATGGGTCCGGCATGCAGGAAAGCGTTAGTTCCGCAATTTTTGTTTCGGCTATATAAATCACTCCAGACGAGTGCCAGGATGATCTTTTTAAAATAATTCACTCCCGATCCTTAACGCAAGTCTTCTACCGGTTCCAATAACGTCGACGTAAGCTGTCTGTAAAAAGCCATTTTTTTTTAAAAAAAAAAAAAAAAGATATAGACATAGTTGCTAGCTGTCATGAATGAAAATGGATAGCCACATGATGCCCGATGAATTAAAGCCGAAATTAGGTCTCTTGGTTCTCATGCAATGCCAGTCCACCCTCCTTCCCCCGTTAGGTATGTATATCCATTGCTAGTATTGTTGGTTATAAATTTATGTCTTTTTGCATGTATTTTGAGCCATTGTTGGTGTTTTAAGAAGCTGTGACAAGCACTAATGTTTTATGCTCTACTTCTTTCTGCTCTTCAAAATTTGATATATGAATCGCATTCTGGAATTAGTTTTACCTGTTGTGAGATAACGAAGATTATGAACGAATCATTATCAACTTGTGTGTGTCTATATTTGAAACAAGTTGAAAACGGTCTTTGGAAAACTCTTTGAAACAAACGAGTCGCTGCGGTCGAATATCGCTGGATTGGAGAAACAAGAAAAGAAAGAACTGATTATTGTTTGTGGCTTTAACCAACTTCAAAAAAAAAAAAGGAAGAGGTTCTCAATTCGTCGTTTTTTTTTATATATATGTTCAGCGGTATCTTCGCAAATTTTGAACCGATTTAAATGAATTTTTTTTAGTGAATAGGGTATACCTCCAAAGTGGTCCAATTAGACCCCTTCTACCCCTTTACATCCCTTAATTTTTATAAAAACCCACATTTTTTATCCGATTTCGATGGAAATTTTGAGTATAGTCAAAAATAAAGAGAAAAAATCTGTCAATTTTTTGTTTGAAAAAAAAAAACTTAACCCCCTCTTCCCCTATCCCCTTAGTTTTTGTCAATGTTCTATATCCAAAGCTACAGTCGCCACCGTTTAACTGATCTCCTTTAAAGTTGGCAATTACATATAATTTTTCATGGAGAAGGTTTCTGACAAAAATAATAAACCACCTCTCTCCTCCTTTAAACCCCTTAATTTTATACAAACCTACATTTCTTATCTGATTTTAGTTGAACTTTGCACATGTATACTTTAAAATACAGAGAAAGAACCCTGTCAACATTTGGTCTGCCAAAATTCAACCCCTTTAATTTTTGTCAATGTTCTTTATAAAAAGCTAGTGTCGACACCGTTTGACCGTTTAAGATGAACGTTGGCGCTTATTTCTATTTTCTCAAGAAGAAGGTTTCTGACCAAAAAATCCAAAAAACACCACCTCTCCCTATTAAACCGCTAAATTTTTATACAAACCCACAGTTTTTATCCGGTTTAGATATAAATTAGCACATTTCTAATATAAAACAAAGAGAAAAAAAAATTTTAACTTTTGGTTTGCAATAACAGAACCCCTCTCCCCGTTTCCACCCCCTTGATTTTAGTCAATTTTATTTTAAAAAAGCTACAATCGACACCATTTGACTGATCTTTATGAAAGTTTGCACATATGTGTATTGGTTTATGGAGAAGATTTCTGACCAAAGAAATCCAAAAACTAACCTAGATCTTCATTTACGCCCCTTAATTTTTGTACAAACCCACAGTTTAATCCGATTTGGGTGGAAGTTCGCATGCGTATACTTTAAAACAATGAGAAAAAGAAAAATACTGTCCACATTACTTTCAAAAAACGCAAACCCTATTTCCCTTCCTTTCTACCCCTTTAATTATTATCAATGTTCTATATATAACGCTACAGCTTCTATCTGATTTTGAAGCAAGTATGCATATGTATACTGTCTACGTTTTGTTTAGAGAAGCCAAACCCCTCTCCCCCTTTCCATCCCTTTAATCTACACAAAGCTACAGTTTCTATCCGATTCTGAAGGAAATTTGCACACGTATATATTAAAATATATAGAACAATTTTGTTAAAATTT
Source organism: Vandiemenella viatica (assembly GCA_031002005.1). Classification (NCBI taxonomy): domain Eukaryota; kingdom Metazoa; phylum Arthropoda; class Insecta; order Orthoptera; family Morabidae; genus Vandiemenella; species Vandiemenella viatica. The sequence goes on from JARYHS010008075.1 coordinate 31,248,258, forward strand.
GGTTGCAGAAACCAAACCCCTCTTCCCTTCTACCCCTACCCCTGCTAATTTCAAATTTACACACGTACACTTTAAATCAATCAGAAAAGACCATCTACATTTGGTATACAAAAACCCAATACGTCTTCCCCTTTACCCCCAACCCTTTTAATTTCCAATGTTCTTTACAAAAACCCGCAGTTTTAAATTCCATAAAAATCAATTAAGCTATTTTTAAGTTAGGGCAGGATATTCGTAAAATAAATGTGTCCTAATATATCAACATTCACCTCAGATTTCAACTTGGACGTTGTGAAAACCAATTAAAAATCTAAATTTTCTGTGTGATACCGGAACAAACAGGTATATTCCAGACAGATTGGTGTATGTGGTATGTATTAATGCCCAGATGTTACAGCGTCAGCTAAAACTGATGTTATAATTAGGTCGAAACACAGCCTGGACCCAAATGTAATATGATTTACCTTAACACAGCACCCAATTCAACTCGTACTGGAAGTTGTTGGGGTATATTAAGACAGAATTTTTTTTAAAAAAAGAAAGCGCTTTAACCACCTAGCTCCAGGAAATTCGCAAAATGAGAACTGTTGCGCCATATGTAAATGCAAAACAAACTATAACCACTAAAATTTTAAAGACAAAGTAATTGCTTGGAAAAAAAAACACCTTAAAAAAAAAAGGCACACTTTGCTTAGAAGAAAGTATATCTAAATGGACAATATTGTACATTTGTTATTGTAATTTTATCTTTAATTAGTTATTTTTGGAGTCGGTGTCAGCCAAATAAGTAAAACAAAAAGTTAAAAACAATAATGAATAACAATAATACATAAAAACCATATTACTACTTAACTACAATTAATGTTAAAAACATGTTTCAACAAAACTGAAACATACAGATGATACGCCGATATTATACTAACTGTAAAGCACTTACTGCATGATGCAGTCCACCAACTGACAACGTAGCGCCAGAGATATGTCTGGACGACCGACGAGGCAGAACCACAGATTTAAATACTGTCTAATTTGTTTTCCTAAACTGTCTCCAGTACTAACAATATCTGCCTCATTAAATGCTGTAAAATATTCGGAATTATTGTTCGTACTCCCCGTTTCGCCTTGAACACCAAATAAAGTTCAGCAATTCGATCTTTGCGATGTGACAGCTGGCATCGACTCCAAAAATAACTAACTAATAAAGTTTCAATTAAAGTAATGTAAAATATTGTCCATTAAGATTTAGTTTCTTCTAAGCAAGGTATAAAATTATTTTAAAACTTTTAGTGTGCTTTTTTTAAGGCATTTATTATTTTTTTTAAAGTATTATAATTTTTTTTTGTTAAACGCTAAGAGAAGATTGATTATTTGTTGTAGATGGAAGTGTTACATTTACTATAAAAAAAGGAAATGTGAGAAATAAAGCAATGCAGATTCCATATGTTTAAAAATCTTATCTGATGCTGAAATTGTACAGCGATAAAAGCTAATCATATGCTAAATGTTAAAGGCTTATAGACACTAGCGAAATCACTTGGACTCAAGAAGGAATTCTGCTTGTGGTCTAAAAATTGGTTCACTCGTTCCTTAAACAATTATTTTTTGATTACGCCATCACCGGCTAACACTGTGAAAGATCCTACATAACGGTTCGTTTATCCATTAAGTTGATTGCTTAAAGGAATCAACCTTTTCGGTGATTATATAGCCCAGTGATGAGCAAGCGGGTTGTTTACGTTGGTTATGCTCACTGACCTGCAGATTTAGAATTCCCTACTCGAAAGAAAAAGGAAGCCTGTCGCTGTTTGTTCGCCTGCCACTTGATTCTGGTTTTTACAAGAAAAATAATTCACAATCGAATATTGCATATTGTATGTATTTCATCATGCTTAAGGTTATGTAAAATTTAACCGTAAGTAGCATCCATAAAAGCAAAATGAGCTAAAAAAAAAAGAAGATGTTTCCTACCCAACGACACCTCTTCCCCAGGATGTGGAAATCGATGTTTAAAGATCTAAGATATCTTCTTGATTTCTTTTCACAAGTAAATAAAGACATGAGCTTCCGTCAAAGCAGCCAATTAAAAGAACCAAAAGTACTCACAAATTTTATTTCCTATAAACTTAAAATTTGCCCCTAACGTTGACCATAACCTGTATATTTTGAGCTACTTACGTCTATTAGAGTTTG
>JARYHS010008075.1:31921440-31937449 GCA_031002005.1 Vandiemenella viatica
GTGGTCTTTGTCATGTTCGTTGTATCTGAGTTATTAGGTTGTTTAAAGTGGACATAAGACCAATTATGTTACCGAGTCGAGTATTCTGGCAATTCATTCGTTTGGAGTTGCTCAATTGTTTGATAATCTGGAACCTACATTACGTTCTCTGTTCGTTATAGACCAACGATTGCAATATGAACGTTTTCCCGGCCTCAATAAGAAAACAAAGCTATGTTTTCAAAGCAAACAGGAATTGTTCAAATTTCGCAGAATGAACTTTAATGGTCAAATACAAGTCAAGTTTGTATTTCAGGGCGATCGTTCCTGTCCGTGTTTAATACCTACGCCTATTAATACTTCTTCGTTTTTCGAGCTCAAGAGATGTTATTCACCCTAAGAGTGAAAGACAGGTCAAGTTCATATTTGCCCAGATCAGGTCAATCTGTTACAATCTTAGACTGTAAAAACTGGAACTATTCTAGACCCGTGACGATACGCAAAAAAACTGTCACGGGCTAATACTAGTCAGTAACAAGTTTAATAAAATCCAAGTCAATCAGCAATAAGAATATAATTAATTTTCTAAGTCGATTATCAGAAAACTTATCACTATCAGAGAACTCCCTATTATAAATAATACTGTCAAATGTTGTGGAAGTTGGCCATAAAGATTAAATCACGATAAACGATCACGTAAAAGGGTTTAGAATATGTATGCACAAATACTGTGCTAATCTTATTTCAGACTTGTTTTTTAATCTCATGAACAGTCTTCCAGGCCTTCATTCTAGACGTGTTATGAACACATAACTAACATTCTTAAAAAGACAAAATGAAATTTTTATTGCGCTTGGTAGATGATGATGAAATGAAGTAAACGTTTATATGCATGCTGAATATGCCAATGAAATATAGATATAGAACGGTGATCATTCTCTGTGATCATCATGAAACGCACTAAATAGTTCTCGATATGGCGATAACGATATTCTGTCCCACGATGTCTAAACCTTCTGAAGTGGTCCCAGTGTAGTGCTCGTCTTAGGAAGAAATGTGAAAAACGCCTGCAGCGTTATGCCACAAGTGGCACATATGCCACATATGGAATTAAGCTGGATTTGCGGCGGCCCACGGTACTGGTTCACGATTGTGTTGTGAATGTGGGAGAATGTTACGGAAACAAATAGAAGCTACTGGACTTCAGAAGGTCTGTACACATTCTACGTAATCACTGGAAGACACGTGTGGTGGTCTGTGCCCCCATATAAAGAATAACACATTTCCAGCAAGCCGAGTCAGGATTCTTCGGAGGACTCCGCCACTTGCCTCTCTGCGTTGGTCCTAAACCTTCTGTAAAAATCCGTTCAATGTTTTATCGACATTGATGTAGTCTAAGAAGCAGTGAACCATAACAGCTGCAGATTTAATTGTACTAATTCATATCGCAGCCGTCCTCCTATGTTGCGACGATACGCAGGGATGTTTTCAAGGGATGCCTCCACCAGCCAAATGATGGAAAACTGGGTTCTGGGCTAGTCACAGCATATAGGCTTTGCTTAACCCTGGTGGTTTCTCCAGACCAAGGCTGTTCAACCCCAGGCCACAATGTGGCCCCCGGACGAATTTTAAATGGCCCGCCCGAGCATGTTTGAAAATTCCCGTCTAGTTGAAAAAATGTTCCGACGACCAAGTGATGCGAGAGGTCATGCGATTGGCTCTACTGCTCGCAAGGTCAAGCAGTGTCACGGGTCCTTTGTGCTTCGAGAACCAGTTTCTAATTAATTTAGCCAAAGAAAATATTGACCTTTCCCCATACTCAAAGATTTGAAAGAGAAGCTCAATATCGTCAGTATCAATTGTTTCAAGTACGGATTCAAAATTTGGCGCTTATTACAGTCGTTTCAGAGCAGATTCCAGGATTTTGAAAGTAAAAAATAAAATATAAAAATATTTGTGAATCCTTTCAAATCAGTTCAACTGAAATAATCAGTTATCCTGCCAATATTCAGTTGGAACTCACTGAATTGCAAAAACACTGCCCTAAAAAACATTTTTTTGGAGAAAGAGTATCTTCAAAGTTACAAAATTCTTCAGACGACTTTGTATGTTTCTGGAAACTCGCACCAAAAGAAGACTTTCCTGTAATAACTGACCTAGCCCATCAGTTCTTAAGTAGTTTCGGATCCACATATGTTTGTGATTTTTTTTCAGGTCTTAACTATGTAAAAAATATATAACGCACGCATCTAACTGAGCAACATATTTCCGACTTGTTACTGTCAACATCTGATCTAGCACCTAACATAGGAAAATTATTAAAAGAGAAACAATGTCAGGAAGCACATTGATAGTGCCAATTACCATAGGAATTTTTTTGTAGAGTTTGATTTTTGTTATATATAATTTGTTTCTTTATTTGGCACAAGATGCTATTTATTGTATTATTTACAAAACGAGAATTAAATTTAAGAATATTGGACTTTTAAACTCATTGTTCATTAAGAGAAACAAAAATGGGAACTGTGGCCCGGCAGAGAATTTTGGACCGTCCATTTGGCCCGACTGTTGAAATGGTTGAGCAGCCTTGTTCTAGACTGTTCAGAGCCTTCAAACAATCAGCCAACATCGTACATTTAGCACGACGTAAGGAAAGAGTAGATTAATATTCTGACGAATGAGACAATGAAACACCAGCACGGAGACCTCCTCTCAACCACTCCATAATGCTCCCTATATACATTTCACTTATGAAGAAGCTTCCGCAGAGTGAGGAGATCGATGTCTCGAATATTTTTACAACAGTCCTAGAATGGGGAACCCATCCTTCAGTATTGAAATTATTCAACCTACTAGCTGTTACCCGCGACTTCGTACGCGTGGACTTGGAGTTTCAATTCCAGAATTGGATATAGAAAACTGTTAGTAACGTAAGATTTGTCCCAAACAACACCGAGTTGACATAATATGATGGAAAGCCATCATTATATCATCCTATCATCTAATCTGTCTCATGAAGAGAATCAATTTACAACATATTTAAAAACAGAAAAGTAAGCGAAGGTGCGGGGATGTGTGTGTGGAGGGAGGGGGGAGGGGGGGGGTTAACTGATGGCAGCTTTATTTCAGCTTGGTTTTTTCTTCTTTATTCAACATGAGCATCTGAATCTTATAATCTAATAGCAGCACATTGTCTTCTAGACCTGCACCTTAGGCCAGGTTTACGTCCGAAAGGCATGTCAAAAAGGAAGACAAATTGGTGCCAGAAACTTTTATACAGACACAAATGAATAGTACAGTGCAGAGAAAATTGACTTCTATGCTGAATAATAAGTTTTGTTTCTTATCGAAATTTATTAATAAATCAAACACTAACAGATTGCGTGACTAAGCAACCAACGTAACATTACAGACTAACACACGAATCTGTCTGTCTTTCATCATTCGATAAGTTCTTAAAATTTCGTGACTAAAACTGTTATTCATGCCGAAAAAATGTCCTGTGTCCTTCCTACACTATTTCACTGTTAAATTCCATCAATATTGATATAGCCATTTAGTCGTCAAAACGTAACAAAAAGACAGAAACTTACTTCCACATTTATAATATAATAGCTGGTACCCACAACTTCGTTCGTGATTGTAAAGTATTCATATTGACAGCTGTAGACATCTAACCACCATAATGCACGATGGGAGACTCAATACTATTACCACACACAAATACCAGTCTTCTGCGCTATGTAGTTCCGGCAGCAAAGTAAAATTTACGGATACACACAAGTCTTTGGATGAAATACGAAAATATTCATGATCGACCAATTTCGAACACCATATCTCACACACTCCCACAGTTACCGAATTTCGGCCAACGTTGTGATCGATGGGTGACTCTGGTGTTACTACCACACAAAAACGCCGGTAATCTGAGATTGATAGTTTTCACTTAAAAGTGATACAACGTGACACATGCGTCTTTGGCAGAAATATGAAATTGCCGCAGGTCGACCATTTTATCCCCCATTTCTCCCACACCCCCATAGCTACAGACATCTAACAACCATAGTGCACTACATGAGATACGATTCTACTACCAAACACAAACACCAATGTTCTATGCTATGTAGTTGTGGCAGAAAAGTGACATATGCGGAGACAGTCGAAATACGAAAATATCCTTGGTCGGCCACTTACAACCACCATATCTACCACAGTAACACAGTTTCTGAAATTCGGCCGCTGTTGTGATCGAAAGGTGACTCTGTGCTACTACTACACACAAACGCCAGTTATCTGTGATCTATAGTTTTCGCTGAAAAGTGATACACCATGACACTTTTGTCTTTGGCAGGAGTATGAAATTGCCACAGGTCGATCACTTTCAACCCCCATATCTCCCACACCCCCATAGCTACCGACATCTAACAACCATAGTGCACTACATGAGATACGATTCTACTACCAAACACAAACACCAATGTTCTATGCTATGTAGTTGTGGCAGAAAAGTGACATATGCGGAGACAGTCGAAATTACGAAAATATCCTTGGTTCGGCCACTTACAACCACCATATCTACCACAGTAACACAGTTTCTGAAATTCGGCCGCTGTTGTGATCGAAAGGTGACTCTGTGCTACTACTACACACAAACGCCAGTTATCTGTGATCTATAGTTTTCGCTGAAAAGTGATACACCATGACACTTTTGTCTTTGGCAGAAGTATGAAATTACCACAGGTCGATCACTTTCAACCCCCATATCTCCCACACCCCCATAGCTACCGACATCTAACAACCATAGTGCACTACATGAGATACGATTCTACTACCAAACACAAACACCAATGCTCTATGCTATGTAGTTGTGGCAGAAAAGTGACATATGCGGAGACAGTCGAAATACGAAAATATCCTTGGTCGGCCACTTACAACCACCATATCTATCACAGTAACACAGTTTCTGAAATTCGGCCGCTGTTGTGATCCGAAAGGTGACTCTGTGCTACTACTACACACAAACGCCAGTTATCTGTGATCTATAGTTTTCGCTGAAATGTGATACACCATGACACTTTTGTCTTTGGCAGACGTATGAAATTGCCACAGGTCGATCACTTTCAACCCCCATATCTCCCACACCCCCATAGCTACCGACATCTAACAACCATAGTGCACTACATGAGATACGATTCTACTACCAAACACAAACACCAATGCTCTATGCTATGTAGTTGTGGCAGAAAAGTGACATATGCGGAGACAGTCGAAATACGAAAATATCCTTGGTCGGCCACTTACAACCACCAGTATCTACCACAGTACCACAGTTTCTGAAAATCGGCCGCTGTTGTGATCGAAAGGTGACTCTGTGCTACTACTACACACAAACACCAGTTATCTGTGATCTATAGTTTTCGCTGAAAAGTGATACACCATGACACTTTTGTCTTTGGCAGAAGTATGAAATTGCCACAGGTCGACCACTTTGCAACCCCCATATCTCCCACACCCCCATAGCTACCGACATCTAACAACCATAGTGCACGACAGGAAAGACGATTCTACTACCACACACAAATACCAAAGGTCTATGTTATGTAGTTGTGGCAGGAAAGAGAAGTATACGGAGATACGAATTTTTGGTCGAAATATGAAAACGCCTTGCACTGACCAACTTTAATCATTATATCTCCCACATCCCCACAGCTATCGGCATTCGGCAAACATTGTGCACGACAGGAAACTCCATGCTACTTCCACCAACAAACATCAGTGATCTGTGCAAGGTAGTGGTGGCTGAAAAGTGAAATATAGGAAAAAACACGTCTATTTTTTATATATATATATATATAAGATTTCTGTTTTTCTGCAACTAACCAACGTAACAGAGCTCATTACCCGACTGAACGAACGAAGTACACAAAGACAGCATGAATTTAATCCTTCTACACAGCTGTACCGAGGAAGTCTCGGTATGAATAACGGATGGTCATAACCACTATTATATAGTTATCAATATAAATAAATTAACAACTTTTTACAGAGCGATGATAACTAAATCCAATAATTCGCATTTGGATAATATTATCGCTTTGTATGTTAGAGACTGATAAGTTTTAAGCCCTGCCTAGGGCATCACGAAACTGTTAAAATAAATGAGCCCGTGTTTGAGTTTAATATCAACGAAGAACTCACTGTTTGACCGCAATACGAAACCAACTGTACACAAAATAAACCCTTTATGGTTTTACGCCTGGTCGATGTCCAGGTCATTAGAGGCGGAAAAGGCCGAGGCAAGGCATTGGAAGGAATTAGCCAACGGCCTTTTGAAAGAACCATCCCTGCATGCACATGATGTGATTTAGAGAAATCTTGGAAAACCCAAATCTTAATGGCCGGACGGGGATTCGAAGACACGTCCTCCCGAATGCGAGGCCATAACGTTAACAGTTCACCCATCACGCTCAGTGAAATAAACACATCTGACAGACTTACAACCCTTCACCAAAATATATATAAACCGAGATTCCAATGGTTTGGTACTGTATTTCGTAACATTTGGTCCGTAGATGACTAGTGGTCCGCGAAGATGGTTCAAATAGTTTTCAGGTATAAGGTTAAAAATGTAAATACCTTATTCATCTACATCTACATCTATACTCTGCAAATCACAAATACTGTGGGTGGCAGAGGGTGCTAAGCACCAATCCTAATTCTGCGCATTCCAATCCCGAACAGATCGAGGAAAGAAGGAATACATAAATGAATCAGTACGGCATCTTATTTCTCTAATCTTATCCCTCCTGTCATTGCGACCTAAATAGGTTGGCGTTGCACTCGAAACTTAAAGATTTTCGCATATTATCCAGCAAATTCAAACGAAAACGACGTCGTCTGTCCGTCAAACAATTCCAGCCCAACCCACAAATCAGCTCTGTGACACTTACGTAAGGACTGTAACTAGCAGTCACGAATCGAGCGGCTCTTCTCTGTACTTTCTCTAATGTGTCAATCAATCCCTTGCGATACGGATGCCAAATTCCACAACAGTATTCCAAATGCGGACGCACTAGTGTTTTGTACGCTGTTTCCTTTGTATGAGCATTACAACTACTCAAAATACGTCCTATGAATCGTAGTTTAGAATTAGCTTTGCCTACAACGGAAGTTATGTGCTAGTCCTATTTCATGTTGCTTTGCACTGTTACGCCTAGATACTTCAGGGAATCCACAGTGTCAACAACTGAATTATTAACTTTGTACTCCTGAGCAAGAGGGGTCTTTTTATTACTTATGTGCATTGCCTTGCACTTTTTACAGTTAAGTGTAAGCTGCCATTCACGGCACCATTCCAAAATAACATCCAGATCGCGCTGAATTTCTAAGCAATCGTCGGAGCACCTCACTTCTCTATAAATAAGTGCATCATCAGCAAAAAATCGCATCCTGCAATTAACATTGTCACCGAGATCGTTTATAAAAATTAAGAAAAGAAGTGGTCCTATTACACTTCCTTGAGGAACGCCGGAAGTAACATCTAGTTTAGAAGAGGCTTCCCCGTCTACAATGACATACTGTGACCGACCAGTTAGAAAATCGCGTATCCATTCGCAAATCTGATCAGATATACCGTATGCTCGGATCTTCGCTAAGAGTCGGTTGTGTGGTACAGAGTCAAAATCTTTCTGAAAATCCAAGAAAATAGCATCAACTTGTGACTGTACAAGGAATTTTTGTTTTGTTTTTGCCGTTATCAGTCTTTCGACTGGTTTGATGCAATCCTCCATCCCTTCCTATCTTGTACTAACCTCTTCATCTCTACATATCCCTTACAACCCAGGTCCTCCATTATCTGCTTCATATAATCTCTGCCTTCCTTTCAACAGTTCTTACCTTCGACTGTAACCTTCACTAACCAATTAACCAATTCAGCATGTCTCAAAATATGACCCTCCAGCATGTCTCTTCTTTCTGCAAGCTTCTTCCACAAACTTATTTCCATTAAAGGAAAGCTATAAGCGAGTATAAATTATAAGCCCAACTATTTAAAAGCTACCAATATTTGAATGACCAGGCAAAAATCTAGCATTTTCATGATGAGGATAGAACAGTATTGTTCATGTAATAGTCTACTGATTTTCAGTCAGCATCAAAAAGAGCGTCGTTCGTCTAAGGATTAATTACATGCCGTTTACTGAGGGTCTTGTAGTAGGTGTGGGATACCGCGGGATGCGGCTGGGATGGTATCACGAGAGTAGTGAAGTAAACAACAGTAAAATGTGCAAGAAGTAGTGTCTTTTATTTTATTTTGTGTCTCTAATTCTGTGATTGCTTTATATTAAGAGTTTGGTCAATATATATTTAACTTTTTAATAGAAACTATGTTTCCGTAGCTTTCCATACTTTTAAACTTATTCTGTTATAATGATACAATAAAATATGTCACAGATGTTAATAATACAGACATAGGTAAAAAATTAGGCCCGTATAATTTAATGGTCCGCAACGTTATTATTGACAATTTATTGCTGCTCGGCTTGACAAAGATTGAGAAACGTTAATTTAAACTATTTTCATATGCGTCGCAAGTGCAGAGTGCATTTAAAGAAGAATTTACTTTTCGAAAATTATTCATCAGCTGAATTCTTTTAGCCGTTAGTTCTTTCCGACCTGGCGATGACAGCAGTAGCAAAGAGGGAGATATCAGAAAGTAACACAGGAGAATAGGCTTAGTTCTAATGTGAGAGATGTGATTACTGGTTATCTTGTTGCTTGCGGAGTTCAACAGACAGCCAAAATTTATTAAAGCTATCTTTTGCAGGTAATGATATCAATGAATAACAAAGAATTCCGACAGCTTTCTGAGAGAATTACGCAACAAGAGAATTAGCCACATTAAGTAATTATTTTTCGCGGTACATTTATTGCTTTAAAACTGTTTTCCATCCGAATGGTACTCGCCTTTAGAGAAGAGTGTTAGCTAACGCTGAATCGCAACACATTCCGGGCGCTGTCCTTCAAGTGACTCATTTCGGAGTGCAATGTGCTGCATTATGTGGCACCTGTTGTCCCAGGCTTCCAGGAAGCGTGTCTGGCATTCAGTCCCCGCTCCCCATTGTTCCGACTGCTCGGCTCACAGTTCTGTGCCTGCACAGTCACATCGTACCAGAGACACCTCACTGACTTTAGTCACGCATCAAAACAACCATATATATTGTTTCCAAAAAGGGTTTCACACTATTTCTAATCGTTTCTTAAGATGTTGTAAATGTTTTGCTACGTATCAACCTGACAAATAAACAGTTGCTGAATGAGTCTGGTTTTATTTCATCCTAATACAAACCACGAACCTCACCCACTGGCCGTTTAGTACATTATACACAGTCATAACACTCAGCATTCAACTCCAGCTGTGTCCGGTGTTTCCTTGGAAACTTTCGGATCTCCATGAAAGAGCGTTTAGGAGGTGTCGATGGTAAACTTCCTGAAAAACTGCTTGAACTTTTAATATTTCCTCCCAATTAGCGACATAAGCTTTAGATTGTTTTCCAGTTTTAGTGAATTTTTTTACTTAATTAAGCAGCATTTTTAGTACTAGGATACTAGTTCATACAAAACTGCAGTTCAGCTTCTAGTTTAAATGAACAGATCTGTTTAGAACTGATGTAACAAACATTTCAACTATAAACTCTTTACCTCTGACAGTTGATACTGTATAATTTATTGTAGAATTTCTTCTGCATGATAAGAAACATAAATATTATAGCAAGTAACTAGCGATACAGGTGAAGTTTTATTTAACTCTCGTGACAGCCCTTTTATGTCAAACTTGGATAACTTATTTATGTAAACTTGAAACAATATAGATTCTGTAAAGAAATAAATTCACCACCTCAGAAAATATTGTTTTCTTTGAGTAGTAGTGTAATTAACAAATGTAATTTTAACAATAAAACTACTTAGTTAGTCCACAATTTACAATCTTGTGTAATCGTGTTTTCCCGGCGGAATCTTCAGGCATTTACAATCTTTCTGCCACTGTAATAATGTTAGTTTGCAGTTGTCTTGCATCACGCATACTCAGATAATGTTACTGAATCTTAAGGAGACAGCTCTTTTATCTTCTGATTGTATAGTTCCAAAGAAAGAAAGAGAGAGTACCCGCTTTGTCAAAACAATCCTTTTCAAACTTCGCCTGCTCGCTTAGAATTTCAATAGCCGACTGATAGAGAAGCAATCCTTTTCATTCGGTGGATGGATCTGCAAGTTTGATGGTCGAGATGTATTTAAATAGTATCTAGACTAGCGGCAGCAGAGTATTAACAAATATTATAGTTTCCTCTCACTAACTCTATTGTGTAAAATACGATCTTCATAGTAGAATATACGATCGTTTCTCAAACTTTTTCAGCCCGAAGACCAGCAAAATGTCAAAATCAGCTTTACGGACAACCAACTTTGAAAAGCCTACGTTTTTACGTATGTGTGTATTATTAAACAAATCTATCAAGTATTAACGGCACATTCCGCGGTTCCTTAAGACCTATGACAGGGCCTCATAAAACGGTTACTAACTTAATCTTTAAAGGAACGTCGTTCTCCTTGCCTGACACGTATTTTCTTATATTTACATCCACATAGCCTGTAAATACAAGATTTTCGCCAGGTGGTGATTTTAACAAAGTATGATTTGTAGGCTTACGTACTGTACTCTCTTATAGCGTTATGCATTATGAGTGCTGCATCCGTCTTACGTGAACTGTTTGTAATACCTTATTTCTTGTTATAATACCTTTAATTCAATTAGAATTAAATTTTTAAAATTCTGTCGGTGGACCACCTATTCCAGCTTTGTGGACCACAGGTTTAATATGCAAATAACGCACGCGTTTTCTAGTTATATGTATGATACTGTACTTATCGTAGGTATTTGCGGAATCATTTTTCAGTAACACAAGTTGAAACTGAGGTGGAATATACGCCTAGTAAACAAGGTATTAATTAATCATCTCAATCTTTCATTTCTAAATTTACCCTCATCCAGTTCATTCAGATTTTATCGCCACAGAAAATAAATCACAAAAATAACGCCTAAGCTCCGTTTTGAATTTAAATACGATACGATATCAGCGCGCAAATATTGTAGACCTCTTCTCTTAAAAAATAATGTCTTTGCTCTACTTTGAATTTAAATACAGTATTATATAACATGTAAATATTGTAGATCACTTCAATAATAATGTCTCGGCTCCACTTTGAATTTAAATACGATACGATATCAACGCGTAAATATTGTAGACCACTTCTTCTACAGTTACTTGTTAATATAATAAATTTTTAATTAATAGAAAAGCCAATCCAATCGTAGGGATTATGTTTTTCGCCTCTCGTCGAGATGTAGTGGTTTATACATTTTTTACAGTTGTTTTATGATTTAATGTGATTGAAATTACATTTGTATGGACGTACTTACTATGCTCCACTCACACTTACATTTCTGCTGTAAAGTGCGGTAGTTGATCAACTGCGCCATCACCAAGTATTCCACTTAAACCTCATTCCATTTTTGTGGTCTAGATAAATACTTTAACAGTCGTTTTCTTTTGCCAAATTTTAAAACTTGTTTCTCCAACGCCCATCACTTGTTGAGATGCGCCATCATAGTCGCATTTTACTGCAGGGAAAGATGCGACAGCTATAGTTCAGAAATGTGTGTTTTACACCATATCATCAATTTTAATTTCACTTTCAACTTATATCCAAATGTTGGGATTCTGATTTTGTGTCATTACCGTAATTACTAAAGCAAAAAAAAAAAAAAAAAAAAAAAGTAGTGGAAACACTTTGGTCTTCATTTAGATAAGTGTAACACACAACCCTCAAGATGACCTATTAATTAAAAGAAATTCAGATTTAGATAACAACTGCGACTTATTGAAAATGGAGAATGGTTTGAATATTTCTATTTAATTGATACAAACTGTATCAAACGTTGCTGTTTGTGTGAACTACATCATACAACTGACATTATGAGGCCAATAGAAACAGAACACGTATGCTAGTGCTTCGGTATGGATATGAGAATAAATGTAGATATATTAATAAATAGGGTTCGGATATTTAAGAAAAGTAATATTTCATTCTGTCTTCGTTTTGACCTGTAATGCTGAATGAAACACTGATTGAACTTTTCCGATTCTATTTAAACGTATTTTAAATAGCATATAAATGCATATTCACGCCATTTCCATAGTTTTGTTTATACTACGATAGTATTTACGATTATATGTTGAGGAAAAATCTGGTAATTTTTTTAATACTACCGGGAATTCACTAGAATACATGAGAAGAATTTAACATAATTATTCACAGAACTGAATTCGTATCATACATTCAAGTGCGAAGTTACGCAATAGAATTTGCAGAGAAGCATTTTAGTAGAGTCTAAAGAATTTCTTTCAGTAAATTACGCGAAGTAATTTCAACAAAGCGATTTAAAATTTAATTTGTCAAGGGTGCAGTGAGTGAGCGGAAGCAAATTACGCTGTCTACATGAAATAGACAATATTAGATAAAATAAATGATGTGTAATTGAGCATGTTTTGATGTATAGTAAATTTAAACATTTGGTCATATTTTGTCATTTTTAGGTCATATTTACCAGTTTTTAAGGTCATATTTTCTTGCATATTTTCTTTATTTTTTCTCAACCCCTGTTAACAACCCTGTAAAACCCTGCTAATAAATAATGTACTGCAAGAAAATAGTAGATCATAAACTGAATTCCTTCAGTAATACAAACCTTAAAAATGAAGAACGGAAATTTCGGTCGGGTTGGGGATTCGAACCGGCGTCCTCCCAAATGTGAGGCCAGAACGTTAACCGCTCACCCACCATGTTATTTCTTACCGAAGCAATAACAAAGATATCATTGATGTGAAAGACATAAATCTAATTCTTAAAAATCAGAGGTTATTGATACAACTTGTGTTGTTTGCAGTTTACATGCATGCTGTGTATTTTTCTCCGTGTCGACTGAGTGCAGTGATATTAGTGATGTTCCGCCACCTGCGACTATTAATCTCGCACACTTGAGGCGGCGCTATCTGGGCGGTGTGCTCCGTCGCCTTGAGCAGTTTTGAGCCGATTATGTCGCCGGGCATCCAAACACAACAGCGCGCAGCCGTTAAAAAGGCGATAACATTATCCGCTGCTAAGCGGGGGGTCGCGAGAGAGCCATCAGGTAAACAAGGTATTCAGCTCGCTCGCTAATGAAGTCGCTGGCTCGTTTATTGTGTTACCGGACAAAACGCCGCCCCTCCCACGCCCCCATTCCATTCGACTAATGGAGTGGCCTCGCCTTTTCAGCGGCCACCGGATGGCAACCTTTTCATGTAGCAGTATCATGGTCCGGTAAGTAGCCGGTATTTTGAAGCAGAACGGGGCGGTCGGGGCAGGGCTCTCAAAAGAGCGGGGATTATGGTAATCTGCCGGCCGGCAGCCACACAAGAGGGGGGACTGACAGCCAGAAAACAATTTAGTGTCAGCGGCCTCCGCGCCCCTTGTCAAGTCGATAGCTCCGCTTGGCCAGCGATATACCGATCTAGAGATATCGATACCGTCCCCGAGCCGACCGTTTTTCCCAAACTGTTAGGGGATCGAGTTTGATTACTCGGCGCAGATAAACATCGCCCCGCGGGAGCCTGCCACCGATTCAGGAGTTGGCCTTTGTGCGTCGCTGGGGAGACTGTTGCCAGTTGTGCGTACGGGCCTCTCGCTTTGTGCTCGCCTCTCCTGTGATTAGACGCATCGCTGCTGACGCGCAGTCAGCGAGGAGAGTAATAGCGTTAAAACATCAGGCGCGAGTACAGCACACGACCGTCCGTCGCTCGGTTTCAACTCACTTGTTTCACAGCTGTATTGTCGTTGCGTCCACACACGGGCACTCGAAGTGAATGAGACAAACTGATTAGGGTAGATATCTACTTAAGGCAAGATTTAACTTGAAAATATAACATTTCTCTCTTTAAAAAAACTTTTTAACTGAAGTAAACTAATGGGTCTTTACAATTAGAGATGGAACTAACCTTAATTTTACCTTTAGTTGTATTTCGGAAAATTGTATCTGAAACTAGTAACAAAAGTTGGTTTCACTGTTTGTAAGTATCCATGTAGACTCAGGAAACCTCTAAAATGACAGCTCTTGTGTCTTACCTACCTCACACGTACAGGCCGTGATTTCTGCTAGATTCTAGCTTAATATGGCAACAAGCTGATATTCGAACAATTCTATACATTACTAATCCTTACAAACATTAAAAAATTTCAGTTTTTAAATATTATGCTACGTGAATGAGTGGATACAGGGAAACCACATCTTACATATCACGAATCAGTTGTTATGCATCACTTTGCTATCAATTTTCTTTTGGATCGACACATTTCGCTGCATTTATTTCTGTTGTGAACGTTATGATATACTCTGTAACAATGTAAGATACTTCATAATTTTACATAAAAACAAATCCTCTACTAAAGAAATGGGGACCATATATTGTGAAGTCAACTATTATTTGGTACAAAACGAAAAATGTAAAATTGACTACGTAATATTACAGCATTTCTGAACACTGAAAAGGAGTGTATTTGGAAAAAGATAGGAATTATTACAAAAATAAAACGTTACTGGAAACAAATCATACTTTTCCTCTTCTTTTTGTGAGAACAGAAGAACTAGTGAAAGATAACTCTTTGGATTAGACGATATTTAAAATGTTTATTAAACTTTTGCTGACATATTGTTTCTCTCGTCTTACAGAAAACAACGGGGACTTTATTGCATTGATAAGAGTGTACCATCTCTCTTGTATTAGTCATGGAATGATTTGTTATTGTTAGTCCATTGTAATCAACAAATGTTAATTTCTTTCGTGTCTAAATGTTTTCGTAATACAAGAAATTTATTCGCATTAATAACAGAGTAGATCAGACTAGGTAAGATATGTTCATTTAGATCCCATGTGAGAACAGTGTCAGGGCTGTGGAACAATATACATATACATACATACATATATATATATATATATATATATATATATATATATATATATATATATATAAATACAATTATTAATATTAGAATGCGCATTAACATTCTGTTCTACTAGCGCAGCATACGGTAGAAAGTGATCGTTCCTCCGATTAGCATGGAGATATCCATAGCCCGAATGCGTTTCACACAAAAAAGAATCGTAAATAATTAAATGGTGATTTGGCCAAGAGTCACACTTCCTCGGTAAGGATGGAGATGTTCAGAATGGTCCTTTCCATGTGCCTTTGGGACAATGGAACACACAGTTGGTGCATAGTTACCATAACGCTGAATTTGTGTTTCTTTGAGAGTATTAAAAAACTATAAATGGATCTTGAAATATCTGAGGTCTACATTACCATTCAGACCGTAATCTATTCGCTCCCATGATGGAATGACATGAGAGCTATATCGACGCAACTACTCCTGAAATCAGAGTGAAGTGGTGTTCAGTAAGCCGTCTCATGAAACTGTCGCCGGGAGTTAGGAGCTACTGCCAAGGTAAGTTCCTTGGGACGTCCTTTGTTGCCTGTGCTCAAGCGGCGGGCGTGGAAGCTGCTTAGGGCCGCCTTGGCGGCATTGTGGGCTAACAGGATGAGCCGCGAGCCGGCTTTGTCGCGCCCTATATTCGCCTCACTTCGCACCGACCAAACCAGCAAAACACGCCACCTGCCGCCACAGTATCTTACCCTCATCGCGCCATTTACACTGAGGTAACTACTGCTTGAATTAACATAACTCAGTCGCCTCTCTCTTAGGGGGCATCCATAAATTACGTGAGGTGAAATAGGGGAGGGGGGGGTCCGGCGAAATCTCACCAGATCTCACCAAGGGGGAGGGAGGGGTCTACGGAAATCTCACGTGAGATTTTGCGAAAAATTTGGGGACAGTAGAGCAAAACTAAAAGGTCTACAATTTGCGGCAAAGTCGATTTAA